>JAVQJD010067223.1:0-21362 GCA_036023655.1 Nannoperca australis
TCTGCTCTTTTTAGGATGCTAATTCTCAATTAAGTACAATATATTGAAAAGGATTTTATGTTTTCCACCAGAATATGATAGAATTATCTCCCTGGCAAAGCTTTGAAACTGCCTTTAAACCATTACTTGGGGAAATAACATTTATAGAAAATACAGTTAATTAATTAAAGACAATTTTAGACACATTTTTTAAAAGGGAACTAATTTCTAAAATCCTGGCTACAACCACAACCCTGACTGTGATGTCCCTTCAACTTTCCCAATTCAATCATGATTAGGAGCTTCAATATTGTAAATATATTGTAATATTGTATATTCAGTGAAGGTTTGCACAAGAAGATAGGCTACAGATTATTCAGATGTGGTTTGACATCCCCTCTTGTTAAAATGTAAACTAGGAAAGTATCAGCACTAAAACAAAAAGAAATACATCATGTAGAAATATGAAATTCAATAGACTGTAGCTATAAAAAAGAAATTACATTTAAAATTGCTGCTATTCTGCACACTTTTATTGCTGCAACCCAACCTGCTCCCAACACATTTGTAATAAACAAAATTTTTTTCTTTTATCCTGTTATTAATCGCTGCTCCCACTTTTCAAAGTACCCTTTACTATTACTTTCCTATTGTCGAAACAGGTGCCTGTAATCGTCACACACTCAAAACAAGGAGGACATTGTGTATTGCAAGATTATTTAGAAACATTATTTAGTGTCACCAAAAGAGTCATTAAAAGCATCACAACATGTACAATCAGGATTCTATTTCAGCATGAGCGGCTGCTATATGGTCCCACAAGCCAAGGCAAATGATGATGAGCATGTTGTAAATAAAGCAAACAGGCAGGTTTTTGTATAATCCCTTGTCATAACAGTAGATCTGAAGGAAACCAGACATGATCAACAATCTGATACAGTATGCATGTACTGAATATCACATAAATTAATAAAAATTATGGAAATGTAGGGATTTGGAAGAAAGAAGTGAACAAAACATGTTGCCCTTTAGCTGTGAAACATGCAGGATTTTATCAAAATGCAGCAGAGTCTAATGAACTGGGGGTTTATTTTGTCTGAAAGATTCTCCATAAACCCATGTGCTAACAAATATGATTCCTATTTTAAACAAACAACATTATCACATTTAAAGTAAACAAAGATTCAAAATTCAAGTAAACTCCTACATGCCCCCAAATTAAATACACTTAGACCTGTACATCATGTCATAAACACCTGTAAGACTGAGTAAATTAGGATAGTATTTGTCTCAAAGTTATGTAAAATGTTTTCCCAGCTATTGGCTACTCTTTCAGTTGTACATTTTACATGTTTCCACCCACATGTTTTCACATTTTACTCCATTAGCAATAACATTTATGGAAAGTACTTTTGAGGTAAAGAAAGGCAGCATGCATTTAAACATAATGTAGTATCTTCCCAACTGAACCCTAGACACTGTAAAACAATAACAAACGTACAAACTGAGAACAACGTTGTGTACACAAAATGACAGAGAGCATTTACTAAAACATGCAGAATATACTGCATCCGTTAACTAAGAGTACTAAAGTAATGTAGTAAACAAAAGGCACAAATTCCTCTGTTTTTTCTGCCAAGTTTGGTCTGAAAGCACTGTGATCCAGCTGCTTTAAGCTTGACTCAAAACTGCTTTGGCGCTGCAAAACTTTGGCTGCTTTCACACGCAAACAGAAACATGAAAAGGTTTGGCTGTTTTCATATGTTTCAACCTGCAAAAAACAGTCACATCTGAGTAAAATCTGACATGATTTCCAATTTAAAACCAACATAACGAAAACATAAAACAAAAACAGAAAGACCACAGAGAAGAAAACATAAAATCTGAACTGAACCACAGACTGTAGCATTCACAGTCTTAAATGAAAGCATGAAAACAACCAGAAAAAAATAAACAAACCACAAACTTTACGTGCCAATAAAACTGTTAACAGGATAGAAAACCTCACCAGCAGGAGCACTGGGAGGCTAGCACCATCACCTGTAGAGGTCACAGTCTGACCTCGCTCAGGTTCACCAGAAACATCTGGTTTCACTGTCCAACAACCAACCCCTGTACACTACGTCTCTGCACCTCTGGTGAACATTCGCACTTTAGACGCAGAGGAATGCGCAATAATGAAAACCAGACCTACAGTAAGCCTGAGACCACTGATGTAGGAAAACATTTCTCTCATAGTTATTATGCAGTCATATTAACTTGTGGCGATATTAGCAGGTGTGCTGTCGAGTTAAGTGCGGACACGTGATTATCATTTGTGTTTGTCACAAAGAAAGCACAGCAGGCACTGCAAAAACTGTGAGAAGAGATGAGGGGAACTGCTACATCAGGGCATTATATTAAGGACTGGGCATATGAACCCTTTCCAGATAATAATTTAACAATCTGTGAATGAAAACATTCAAAATATAATGTAGGAAGACAGAGATATTTAAGACAGGGGCAGTAGAGCAAAACTGTGGAGACAAGTGGTTTGCATTAACCTGCTTTTAGAGATAAATTCAATGAAAAAGGTGCTTTCAGACAAGCGTGGGCCATATGTTGATATTCACCATGGGACAATATAAATGTGTCAAATGTCAGAGATTTCACAATACCGTGGTAACTGTCCCTTTAAAGGATAAGTTTGGTGATATTCTGTACTTTCTTTTGCGTTGCTTTCTTGTTATTGTCCACAAATCTCATGAAAAGACCAAAACCAACAAATGGCGCTTGCTCATGGTGGGAATTGTTGGGTCTCTGTAAATAATATTACAAAGAGTACGGGCTAGACGTGCTTTTTATGAAAAGGACCCTGAGATAACCTCCGGTATGATTTGGCTCTATGTGAATACAATTTATTTGAATTTTTTATTTTATTCCTCTGTGCCACAGAGCTCCATTGTTGTCCCAAAACAACATGGGAACTAAATGTGTATTAATCCACGACTGAAAATAGTCCCCAACAAATGGACTATTTACTCCTGGTTGAGTAAAATTTGCTAAAAACTACAGTGCCCAGCTGTTTTAGGGAATGACTGAGCCTTTTTTTTTTTTTAAATGAAAAGTACAATAAACAGTTTGTAGTGACTGATTGTTAAAGTTTTATGTCTTCAGAAGGAAAGGAAAAAGTGCCGTAGACATTGTAGGGATGATGGAAAACACTCAGTGACGGAACGCGTTGGTTTTGGCATTTTCATACAAATTGTTATTCTTTAATATATCTGGTTGTGCAAGGCAAAACACATTCTTGCGTGATAATTTTATCCATAAACAGTTTCTCAATTGATTTTCCAGAAGATCATTTATATATATGATATCTATCAATTATATAAAATGACATTTACTGGGATCGAAGAGTTTATCCACATCCCACCCCCACTTTTAGATATGAACAGCCCAAATAAACACCTCTTACTTCACCAGTTTTCCTCTGTCAGATCAAATACTATATGGTGAGGATAATCTAAGCTCAAAGGCTCACTTGCTAATTATTTGGAACTTTCAACCTTAATCTCAGTCTTCTTTAGTGAGTGAAGCAGCCTCAAGTGGCATCACCTAACCTAAATGTAAAAATGTGGGTACACGATGAGTGTGGAGAGACTGTAACCCCTGAGTTTGTTCAAGGATGTCCTCCTTGAACTTGGGCCGTTTCACAGTTGATACTTTGACTGGTTCAAGGTGGTGTTTACAAACAGCTGATGTTGTCTGTGTATTGATCATTCATTCAGTCTTTTGTCCACGGTCCTTGCTGTTTCACATGTAGGTCTTGTGATCAAATCTGAACCAGCTCCATTCGCTGAAGATTACTTAGAGATGCAGCTGACAGCTCTCAATCATTAATAAGTGGAACTCTTTGGAGCTCAGGTTGAAACTAGTGATAATTTTTTCTTAATTATTTTATATGAAGTAATTATTAATCATTTAGTCCAATACATGTTGGAAAACTATGAAAATTCACAATTGTTCACACAACTACAAAATTGCAAATCATTATTTTCATATTTTGATATCATTATTTGATAAATGATCAATCAATAACAAATGTATTGTCGATTCATTTTCTGGCTACTGACTAACTGATTAATCACGGGCACCAGGTTGAGCTCCGACTCTCTTCACCATATATTGTTTCCCAAAGGTCAGGAATAAACATCCATGCACAAACATCAAATACTGTATATTTTCCCCACAAATCTCAACCCTGCTTGTTGAAAAAGTTGAAAGTTTTACAAATGAATCACAAAATAGTGACCCTACATGAGATGTTTCACAGCAGCTGAGCAGGTGATTGGTGGGATATCAGTGCAGTGATTGTGTAGTTGACCTGCTGAGCTGTTGTGAGTATTTAAAGTCATGTAATTTATAGGCACAATACACAGGGTTTGTAGGGCTAGATAATAATAATAAATGTAATGTAATTCACCAGGCCCTCCAATGTTGAGTGCTGTATGCAGTGTGTAATGTCTGCTGAGGTTTGGAAACACACAGCTTGTGTATGAGGCTGAAGCCGCCACGTTGGACTGTTAAACTGGAGTTGTTATTTACAGCAACTCTCAAGTGTTTCAGAAACTGTTCAGAAGAAATGTGTCATTTGTCATTTTAGTTTAGAAAATAGAAAGATGTATCACGTTTCACTACACAAAAAGAACATTTAAATAGAAATAATATAGTTACAATAATTGACGGTAAACAATAAATGTTGTCAGACTGCCCAGCCCTAAGAGTGTGAAAACCAGAAAAGGATTACCATGTAACCCAGTATAAATGACACCAGTTACAGCTGTTCTACAGAGGCAGGATGTAGTTGGAGTTGGCCAGTTTGCGCTCCTGCGCGGCGGGAACAGTCTCTCTGTGACGCAGAGGTCTGTAGCAGTCAGGGTCCTGAAGTGGAGGGTAGTGCTGTCTGTAACACAGCCAGGCGAAGGCAAGACCCAGCAGAGACCCCACTAACACATCTACACCAAGGAGAGAGAAGACCACACAAACACACACACACACACACACACACACACTTAAAAATATATATATATATATATCACATAAACGCTTTCTCACATCTTCTGGTGATGTGTAAAGATAAAAATATTTTAACCCCAAGAAAGATTTTGGGTTATGAGATTCCCAAGGACCGCAAGTTATTATCGCTTAAAACATAAAACTTTATGGATAGACATAATGTGACTTTTCCCCCTGAGGAATAAGGGGGGCAATTTTATCAGAACATCTGAAGAAATGGATCCCTTTCACTGCAAACCACGAGCGTGCAATCATATCTGGATCTAGGTTTCTGTCAAACTGAATAATAAAGTGAAAGAAAATGGCAATTAACCCGGATTACATTTCTGTGACTCTCACCTTGCCAGTGGTGCTTGTAGTCGCAGGTTCTGGAGAGGGCAATCACTGTCGCGACGAGTAGAGGGGTGAGGAAGGCACACAGCCGCCACGCTCGGCCTTGGCCCACTGCATTGAAGCAGCGCAGCTTTCCTCCGACGTACAGCGCCGTGAAACCCAAACCTGCAAACGCAACTGGAACCGGAGAGAAAGGATCGAAAGGGTGATCAGGATGTTTTATACAGAAACACGGAGAACGCAAACGGAAAACAACGAAAAGAGAAGGGGCAGAGATTAGAGCTGGAGAGACGCTTTTTAGAGTAATGTGGGATGCTCTCTTGCTTATACATCAAAATAAGAGCCTGGAGGCTAAAATACACTTACATACATTTTATTTCCTCTTTGTGCATGTGTTGTTTTTTCCCCCCCTTGTTGTCTGCTAATGAAAATGTACCAGCTACTGAGGGATAATCGACCATAAAATGCCCTTACAGGAAGAGTGGCCACTGGGAAAGCTTTTTCGGCCCTCCATGACGACATCTGGGTCACCGCTGCAGCGCAGCTCCAGGTTCATCTGACCGTCTGGGAAACAGCGATAGAAGAAGTCTGGCCGTGGCCTGAGGCAGGGACAAACACAGAGGGGACAGGTTCAGGCTCTTACCCGGCGTCACGGCAGGTAACATCATCATCTGCTGTGTTATGTATAACGTTTACCTGCCAACAACGAGTTTGATGACGTTGGTGAAAACTCCGTTCAGCACCAGAGTCAGAGTCACAGCTGGACACCAGGGAAACAAGTCAACTCAAAACAGTTCGACAGTTGACATTTTAAGATTTTATATGAAAAGCCAAATGTCTGTGTGCAGCTTTTGTACCCAGAGAGGCCTCCTTCAGATCTCCTCGCTCCGTCTTCTTCAGGAAGGTGAAAACCAGGATTACAATCAGCGGGGTGAAAACCGCCACACTCTGATGCAGACAAAAAAAATAAAAAGTACAACAACTGTACGCACATATATACATTAATAAAAACCTTTTTTCTTTTGTTGCTTCTTTGTGCTTCCACTATACTAGTGTTTCTCAACGTTTCAGGCTACTTACACTATTTCTGGGAAGCACACACTAGTTTATAGACTTTTCAGGCAGCCGCTAGTTTCCATTTTTTTCACAACAGAATAAAAATCAACTTGCAGACAGTTATGTGTTTGGGTAAGATCAAATTTATGGCAAGACTGGGAGCATTTACGTCTCGTACATCAACGCTAAATTTATGTTCTTGCGGAGCGGCACTGCATCTGAATGCAAAGGATTCATTTGAAAAATCTGCAGTGCTTCATCTCACAATGACACTGAGGTTTAATGAAAATAAAAGACACGATATTCAATGTGGTAGATCTAAAGCAAGAGTCGCGTTCCTGCAAATTGATTTTCAAGCTGTAATGAAAACAGTGGTTGTGTAGAAGGTAGAGAATGCATCTAAAAATGTATTATGTTCTTTGGAGAACGGTTGTCACAGTGAGGACGGACGCGAGTTCAGATTCTCTATCCTGATTGTTGAGGGAACAAAACTGAGCTGAACTTAAAAACTGAAATGAAGGATGTATTATGTTCCATTTGAACTCAGAGGCATGCAGACATATTACGTACAAACATGAGAGAGGTGGGTACGTGGTCGCTCTCCACTCGATGGAATTTATACAACCACATCTCCTCTGGCTGGATCTGACGGTAGAAAGGAGGAAGCTGCTCCGTCACGCTACACAAACACAGAAAGAGCGATGTTTTTTGTTTCTTTTGCTCGTCATTAAAACACTGCCTGCCTACCTAAATTATGGAGCCATAAAGCAACGATGCAAATGATTACTCACAGGAACACAATCAACAGTGCCAACCGGATGGAAATCTCCAATAGGAAACCACGAAGCAGCCTCCTCTTCATTTTGTTTCTTGCAGTGGACTTCAGTCGACAGCAAACATCGCCACTCCACTTTCATTTAACTTAACTGGTACTAGAATAAATAAATAAGAGAATTAATTTGTGTGTTGAAAGGAGCAATAAACCACTATCTGATGAGGGGTACAGCTTACAGTACCAGTTAAAGGTTTGGACACACTATCCCATTCAGGTGAATGACTGGCACTGTATACTGTACTGTATAACCTTAGTTAGTTAGTTGGAAAGGTTAAAAAGGTCAAAAATCAATCAGTCCACAACACAGAATCACAGATAATGCATCTCAATTTGAAAAGGTAAAATCTACAGAGACACAAGTTCATATACAGGACTGTACTGTACATGTAGAGAGTGGGACATTCTGCAGTTGACAAATACACATTAGTGGACACACTATGTAATAGAGAGACTGTTTCTAGAAACACATCTTTTGCATCCCTGTACTGAAGTTCCTTACTTATCGACCTACATGTGCACTGATACTGATATACTAGATCTGTGAAAAGTTAATGTTGGAACGACAGATTTATTGACTAAATATCTAATGTCTACACAAGTTTGATGCTCCTGAATTTGAAAGTGTATACAGGTGTCAGTGTAAAGAAGAAGAAGAAGAAGAAGAAGAAGAAGAAGAAGGATATCTTTGTGATCTGAACACACCAGAGCATCCCTCGGTTTCAAATCCGAATCAAGTGCAAAACCAAACATCACATAGGATTTCTCAATGGGCTTCACAGTCCCGCATCAGCAGTGGTTAGTGACCCTTGTCACCTTCTACAGTGGCCTCTCCATCACTTTTTCCTCTGAGTATCTATCTGGTGAAATACTGATAAAAACAATGTTGAGTATCTTTCAGCTTTTGCTCCGAGTAGCCCCTGCCCTCTCCCTAAAACCTGATATAAAGGCCAACGCACTGCACCTGCGCCTTCCCCTCCAACAAAAGCTGCCATTTAATTGGATTGAGCCCGTGATTTTATAGCAAAAATGTTAAATGCACGTCTCGCCAATCTCTGTCAATAAATTAAAACAAAGAAAAAACATGAACTATCGTTGTAGAAACAGAGTGTTAGGAGGCTAAGCTAAGCTAGCTAGCAACATCTGTCAAACAAGACATCTGGCCCATTTCCGTGATGTCAAACACGGAACCCCAGTTACGTTACTCACCTTAAACAGTCTGGTTTTTTTGTCGCTTTTTTTCTCATATTAACGTACCTCGTTAACATGAATCGGGCCTCTCCTCATCCTCTGGTTCTGCCGACGGTGGGAGTCGTGTATTTGAAGACTTGAAGGAACCAGAAAAGGATGCCACGGAGGAGATGAGCGCCGCGTGAAGCTAACGGCTGCTAACAGTCACACCAGAGCTACTTCTGGTTTGAGATTTTCAAAATAAAAATATGTATTTCAACGTAAACAACTCCAGGTCCACTAACTCGCTTGTTCTAAAGATTTCGACCGTATCACGCTGCTTTTATCAGTAAATGAAACTGAAAATGTTTTCTCCTTAATATCGTATTTGCATTATCACATTATCATCATTTTTGATTTCACATATTTTTCAGTCTCAATCGCACATTTATCAGGGACATCTGATTAATGTATAATGCCCACTTTACCAGTTCATGATTTAAATGTGCCACCGTTATTTTATTCGACGAGCTCCTGAGGTTATTTGAATGAATAACTTGACAATAACAGTATTTCTTTGTTTTAAAATGTAGGGCGTCTTAGCGCGTTACAAACCGGAAATGGTCGTGTAGACTATTTTATGTACTTGACAGGTGAATGCAAGAGGCCACGTCACGTTAGAGGATGCCATCTATCAAATCAATCACACTTTGCATTACGAAGTGTTATATTTAAGTGCACATGTGAATGTCCTGAAACTGTCAGTACATTTACCTTTTCCCCCAGGTACTATTTTTAATTAGGTAAATCCCTCACCATTAATACACTTAATTATGTGCTAAGCTTGGAATCAACATTTCAATTCATTTTCATGTTTTTTCCATCAAGTTTCAATTTTATTTCAAAGTAGTCATCTGATTGGTAAACAAAATCTGGCTACAACAACCGCTTATTCTAAAAGGTCAACCTATATCTGATTCACTGGGTTTTCACTAAGTTGTTATAAGAAAATAACATACAGTGAGAGCGTTGCACTGAGACAGAGTACAGCTTTATTAAAGTCAAACTTCAGGCATGTCTGAACTCCTCAAACTCAACTTTAGAATGAAAAAGGACAGAATCAATATTCTCAAATAAAAAGACAGTCATGTACAAAAAGAGTGTCGTCTCAACAGTCACACACATTTAGAAGCAGAATTGTACAGGCAAAAAGAGCACGCCACAATAACATGATTCTATGCAAGTTCAATGCAAACTATTTACAGGTTCCTCAACAATATGCAGAATGCAGTAACACAGGTTGAACAGTAATCAACATGGTATTTTGTGTTCATCCACGTTTTAATAGAAGCAACACCAAGAGAGATAGATATGACCCCAGTTAGTTACTGTAAGTACGACAAGTAAAAAGAGATAATGAGTGCTTATGGAGGTGAATTTATTTATTCCAACACTATTTCTCCTCTGACAGCATGTCAATTTAAAACTTAATAACAAGTCGGCAACATTGCACAGAAAACAAAAGACGCAATGGGGAATTGAAACATACCCTTTGACAAACAGGGGGGGGGGTCCATCCTATATTGTGTGAAAAAAATGTATTAATAATTAGCTAATTCCAGGACACTGGTCACTTAAATGAGAACACACATGCTGTCTCTTAAAAAAAAAAAAGAAATGTGGGCACTACAACGAGAATAAACCAACAAAAAATACACATCAGATAGTATTTTAAGTAAATCAGATGATGCACGCTGGGACATTTAAATTAGGCATATACGTAATACTGCTGCTGCATCAGCTGAGAAGGGCGGGGACGACAAACTGGCACAAAGTAATCCATGATCATGCAATCGACAGGTGCAAAAATTTTTTTAAATAAAGGCGGTTTGGTTTTGCACAATCTCTGTGCAAAAGGGTAGGGGAAAAAAAATTATGTAAGCAAACAAAAAAAACCCATTGGCATTAAAATCAGGCATTTAAAGATCCTCCAACTGATCACAGAAATTAATTAAACCAGCATCTGATGGTGGAAGCATGCATTTCAGGTGAAGACATCGCTTTGAAAAGGAGAGAAGAAAAAAAAAAAGGTGAAAAAGGCTTTAAGACCAGTTATATAATCACACAGATCACAAACACATACGTCTGCGATCTGATTATCACATATATGAATACTGTGTAAAAAAATAATACATCGATAAATAAATAAAAAAATAAAAGTAATTCAAGTTTTAGACACGCAGACCATGTTGAGTATGTTGGTAAAAGCGCCTTAATGATGCACCTACCTGATATTGGATAAGTACTGAAGTGGCCTAATTCCTACAACTAACTACTGAACAGAAAAAAAAGACTGAATATAAAGAATTTGGCAAATTTTGGAGCAAGCACATCAGAAAGTTTAGTCTTTTCAGGAATCCACGAGAAACAGTGGGAAAAAGTCTTCCTAAAAGGGTCGTAATAACGTCCAGAAAAGGAGAGGAATTGATAAATGCAGAAAAGTAAGAACATTTGAGCACAAATACAGGCATTTGATGGCATAAAAAACACAGAAATAAAAGTCCAAGCCTTTAATCTTTCTTTATCCAATCAAATACAAGTATGTATGTGTTGTGTGCCTATATTTACCATATTAAAGTCCCACTCCCCTCAGAAATGTATTACACTTGTTGTTCCTTCATGTCAGTGTTTGACCTTCACTGTTCAGAATGACGTATGTGCACGGTTTTAAACTAGAAAGCTGCTTTCAAAATGAGTTTCTCTGAGCTCAACTTAAATCCGACTTTAAGATGTGAACGTACAGGAGGATTTACACAAGTGTGGTGTGGAAATTTGAAACACCAAGAAAGGATTTTTACGTGAGGGAGAGCTTTTGTGTCTAGTTGTTAAAACAATATCTGGAATTATCTTACTTTTCTGTATTCATAGGTTTGTTTCTGTTTTTCTTTATGATGAACACTCAGCTGCCAGTTTATTAGGTATGCATACCTAAAACTAATGTAGTATAATACAACAGTCCTCCATGAAGGTTATAATGTCCAGTCTTGGTTAAAACAGCTTCAACAAAAACAGAACATTATAACCATCATGAAGCAGGACTGTAGTCATAGACTGCATTAGTTTTAACTAGGTGTACCTAATAAACTGGCAGCTGAGTGCATCTACTCTCTGCATTTGAGAAGATGCCTAAATTAACTCAAATGATTTTGAAACATTGGGACCGTTTCACCCTGTGGCCCTCGACTTTTAACACCGGCCATGATGGGAGGCTTAAATAAAACAAAGAAACATCTTTTAAGGACAGAAAACACAAACTAACAGTCATGTAACCGGGTTAGAATCACAAGCAAAAAGCTGAGGCATAATTACAGATAAGCTTCCTCCTGTAACGATCAACTGAGTCCTAAAAATAAAAATAAAAAAGCACAAAAACGGCTCTGAAACTGAAACTTTACATTCCTATATTGAACGGCTTCACGCTGCTTTTAACACAATTACAGTGAGTCACGATACAGGCTGATGAGCAGCGGCTGTTACCAAATGTGGAATCATTACACCAAATGTAAAACAAAAACAGAAATGTATGCAGTGACTAGATACAGATATATATCATGTAAAACTCCCCATGTTTTTTCAAATAGTCTATTTCACTTACACCGTGGTGGAGATAGAGACAAATTACTGCACTGGTGTTTGAAAAAGAAATTGGTATAAAATGTGGTGCAATAAATACAAAAAATTTGGATTTGACAGATGAGCGATTAAAAACACTGTACAGGAGTTTGTATTTGTACATCATACTGGACTGTTGTTATACCATTACGTCTTTATATGAAGCCCAGCCTTGAGGATGTTCTCCAGGTGATAAATTAACAAGTGCCTCTCGAGGACACCGAGGACTTTTTTTTGTACGAAGCCGGGCTGGCAGTCATTCCTACTTGTGCCAAAACAAATAAAAACACAACATCATTTAGGCCACTTTCCTCAAAAAAACAAACAAAAAAACCCCAACAAACCCAGGACCAGCACTCGCCACGTTTCTGACCGAGAGGAAAAAAGTCACAACACAGTTTAAATTCCGACGTTACTACAAGAAGAAGAGGTATCCATTTTGAAACACTTGTCTTATGTTCTTTTAATATACATTTCTGTATACATATGACCTAGCTAGATTGTGTAGCGACAAGCTGTGTAAAAGTGCTTTTCAGAAAAGTTTGACAAAATAACAAAACAAAAAAAAAAAAACGGGAAAAAGAAAACCCCCCAAAACAAGCATCGAAGCGGTCACAGTACACGACGTTACTGAAATGGACTGCATCTAGGCAGTAGTTACTACAGCCAGAATCAAACTTAAGGTTGTTTAACAATACTTTAAGACAGCACCAGTGATCACAAGCTGAGCCCCTCCACTACAATACAAATAACAGCGACTGCTCGGAGGAAATGTGAGAACAGAGATTTTATCGAAAACGGAAATAAAAAGGATCTGTCTTGTTGTTTAAAAAAAGCGTTTCCTTCTTCCAGGAACAACCAGAGAGGCGAAGCCACGCCCCTCCGGATCTTTAAGTACTTTACAATATTATGAGCCAATTATGTACACAATGGCGAGTGAGACTGGCAATATGAAAATCACAAGTACTTCTGTAATGTCATACCATTACACTATATACCATTATATTTCACCTTAATAGGACTATTTTCACAAGGAGGTCTGCGTAATGATTAACACCTAAACAAACAAACATAATACGCCACTCACCGAGATGAAGTGAGAATCTGTCTGTAAACATTAACAAACATAGATACTGTATATAATTATATTCATCTATACCCATAAGTATATTAAAACATGTCTAAGGAAGGTTGGAATGTAGTGTGGTCCTGAAAAAAATTGCACAAAAATCTGTCATTTCCCGCCTCCCACCCTTCCTTCCTTCCTTCCTTCCTTTCCTCCGAGAAGAAGAAGAAGAGATACGATGACAGGTCACGTCGGGAGTGAAGATCGGCTGCGGAGGAGGAGGAGAAAAGGCTGGCTCGTCTCCGTGCAGCCATCCTGCGCGCGAGGTGCCGACCACATTTTACAGCAGGTAAATGGGGAGAGGAGCAGCGTGGTGGTGGTGGAGGTGGAGGTGGAGGGGTTTGGCTTTTAATTTCCTCCTCCTCTTCTTCCTCTTCGCTCTACCTCTCCCTCCACCTCACCCGTTGAGTTCTTCAAAAGTGCCGGTAACTGACGACTTGACAACACTTAACTTCCACAGCTGAAAAAAATTAAATAAAATAAGGAACAAAATGAGGTGGTGGTCTCGGCCCTCCGAAGGGGCGCAGGCAAGCTGTAGAGAGCGTTAGTAGTGGTGTTTTATGGCAAGAGAGGAGGGAAAAATGATGCCTGGACACTTCCCCCGCCGACACTCCAGTTGCTCTGCTCTCGCCACATCGAGGTGTTCGCCGGCGTCTCGTCTCTGAATAGCACTGGTCAACAAGCACTGTGTTCCCTTTCGTAGCGCGCTGCTTCAGGTCAGAAGTGGACGGGAGCCCGGGAGGCCAACAGGAGCGCACTTAACAGGGAGTGAGGTATTGAGGGAGCTGCGGCCGCGTCACTCGGAGGCCGGCTGGCCCGGCTCCGGCTCCTCTTTGACCCTGACGGGGCTCAGAGCGGAGCGTTGCGACTGGGTCGAGCTGGAGTTGGAGCCCAGGGGGCTGACGGGGTTGTGACTGGAGCAGCAAGGGCGGCCTTCGAGGGAGGAGGAGGTGAGCGCCCCCGCCTCGTGATCCCGGCAGAACGAGCGAGGGCAGAAGTCGCAGAGGGACGAGGCCGGCGCGCCGCAAACGCTGCAGTCATGCCATGGACATTCCCAACGTCCTGAAGACAGACAGAGAGGTCATTATGGAGGAAGAGAAGTGGCTTCAAACCTACTGAGGGTCTCAAGATGAATCGAAGATGTAGCCAGACAATGAACAGGGTAGGAAAAGCGAAAAGACATATTTCTACAATGCAAATTATGTTCTAATCTTTGCCTTTATTTCTTGTAAATTACTGAATAATTGTATCTCTTCAGGCCTCCAAAAACATATGCAGATAAAAAACTAAAGAAAAGACTTACAATATTACTGAGTTATCATGGTCATTTTTGTCAGGATATCAGTATCTAGACTCATGTTGACTGTATGTGTGACACTGAAATGATGATGCTAACAATGCCAATTATGTGCCGGTGCCTCTTTAAATACATACACATGACATAATTACGTATCTCTAATGGTGTCAGACCATGGAGACAGTTTTGTTTTAATGTTTTCTGTTTTTATTATTTTTTTATATCTGCCTCCACACCAAACAAAATTACATTCTTTCTAGAAACAACGTTCTTGTTACTCTTGACAATCCACAGACCTCGCTGTCAACTATTTTAATAGGTACCACTTCTTCAGGAGGAAGTGAGTCCATTGATTGGTGACAGTGTGAAAGTTTCAAGACGCAGATATCTCAAAACCTCAGCAGAACGATCTAAGAAAGGATGTTTTTTTGTCATTTGGATGAACTGATCCGTTTGGACAGTTGTTCCCAACTTGGGGGATCAACACAAGAGGATGCAAAAAAATCTGTGGGGTCGTGAGATGATTAAAAGATTTGTGCCACAAAAAATCCTGTTTATTCTTTAGACATTTCTCTGATATTTGCTTTTGTTCTCTGTGAATTGTAAATATATTCCTTACAACTAGCAGACATGTACAACCAGTGACTTACAACCAGGCATTGCAGGTATTTGCCTGTTTTGAGGGGTCAAAAAACAGCAAAGGTTAGGAATTGAGCTGTTGATTGCAGATTGTTTACTCATCTCCTTCAGTAGATAAAAATAAAGACACTTGGAAACAGTGTCTTTATTGTGTTTGTCTGTAATAACAAGTCAGAACAGGTACTAATAAAGTAGTGTTCTGTAGTCTGTATCATCTCAGAGCATCACAGCAATTACGTTATGCTCTTGAAATCGGCTGAAATCGCCATGAAAAATATTTATTATCAGCAAGATTTTGACAGTGTGCTTCTACAGATTTGAATAGATTCAAACAGACACAAGCTCATGTTGTCATTACCGTATGGCGGCTTGGTGAGGTTGAGACACAGCAGGTGGTACGCTTTTGGACAGTCCTTTCTGTCACACATCACCAGCTCCCCTCCCTCTCCGCAGCAAAAACAGAAGTATTCGTGTGTGTGTTTGCCCTCCGGCCGCAGCTTCCGCTTCTTCGGCTTCAGCTTGGCATTCCTGGCCTTCTCCTCTTTCTCCATCACCACAGCGCTCTGGAGGAAACATTACAAAAAAAGACAAAATGGTATCAAACACAGCTCCCCAAGGATTGCTCTAGAACTGGATTCATGACGATGAGAAGTAAATGTCCCCACCGTCGGCTGCACCCCGAGGAATCCAGAGCAGTTGTCCGATCCACAGTGACAAGAGGTCCTGCGGTTGCCCACACAGTGCAGGTTGTAGTTGAACGTCAGCTCTGTGTCTGCAGGAACACCGGGACAAGATTCACGTCAAACGGACAATCGATCTCGCTTCGAGTGTAGGAATGTGACAGGACGTATGTAAGCGTGTGCGTCATGTCTCCATGTGAACTCACCAGCCTCGATATCACAGAGGGCGAAGAGTCCGATGCGAACGTCTCCGTTTACCGTCCACTTCTGCGTCTCACAGTTTGGGCTGCAGCTGTGGTTCATAAACCGAGACGAGTTTCCTTTCGGGCCGGCGTCTATCACGCGATCCTACGAGGGCGGACGGACATTAAAAAGGGGTTTACAGAAATGTCCAGCGGAGGTCTCTCCTCTGAACAATGTTCAGTAGCGTCACTGGTGTTACCTTGGTGAGGGTGAGCATGTAGAAGTTGGCAACGTGATTTTCATGGGCGCGTTTGATTCGCTGCTGGCACTCCTCCGAGTCTATCACCTCTCCCACATACTCTGTCACAAAGTCACCCTGGAGGAAACAACAAGCATCACAGTTTTACACACAGACGACCTTATTCAAAAGTGACTATTAGTGGGAACGAACAACCTTAAATTAAATAATACAATCTGCCAGGGAAAGCCCTTTTTCTATGGAAACCTTGATTCCTGGTGTTTCCAATACAGCACAGTGAAGAAAAATCTCGACCCTGTACCATGTTGCAAAAAGCACAGGTTGACCAATCTGCTTCCAGGGACATTAAGCCCAGCACCCACCTTCTTGAGGGCCTGGTTGGTCCTGAGGCCCCAGCCACGGCCGTCTGTTTTTATCACTTCTGTCTCTGCGTACAGCCGTTTGGAGAAACACTGGTTCTCACAGACGTCTCCTGCAGGACACACCTGACCACAACAACATAGAAAAAAGGTAAGGAGTGCGATTTCTCGTGACTGTCCCACCTGTTTTTATTGTTCAAGACATCAGCTCAACGGACAATGACAAAACATGTACGCAGACCTGGGGATGACACTCGTACTGCAGCATGCGGTTGAGACACTGCGAGTGGAGGCTGCACGGATGCTCGTCTGTTGGTCTGCAGTTGCATCGCTGGATTTCTGACAGGTCAGCCACGTGCACCTGCACTTTCCCCACTGGTTTGTTGGACTGATACAAGAAAACACCAAAAGAACGAGTAAAAACACTGAAGACTTATTGAATATAACTTCAACATGTATAACAACGTTTGTGTTACTTGTCTTAAGTGAGTTATTAAAATGACTTTACCTTGATACATTTGTAGGGTGGAGGTTTGCGTGAGTTGCGTTCCTGCTCCAGAGCCTCCCTGCTCTCCCTCTGTGCCTTAAGCTCCTGAAACCGCCGGGCTGCTTCTTCCAGAGCTAAAGCACACCGACAATGTGTCACAAAGTCATCCTCGCTACAGCTTTAGAGGACACAATCGCGACACATTTGTCTCAAAAGTAGGAAGAAACGTTCTGGGAAGGAATTACCTTTCTTGAAGGTTTTGTTGATGTTGATCTGACCCGTGACAAAGTTCTTGTCGTTCTCCACGTAGGGGAAGACGCGGCCCTGGTTGATCCAGTAGTAGTCGTGGGAGCCAAAGAAGAAAACAGGGAAGTCACCGATATCGTGGCGAAGACTCTGAATGTTTGACGGCACCAGGCGAGGGTTGCAGATCTCCGCTGGCCACCACCTGCAACGGGGACATTGTTCAATGAGGAAAATGACGAAGAGGGAGAAGAAGAGTGCGGTAAAAACCAAATAAAACATGTAATCTGAAGTTATTATAGCCTGATGTTAGTGTCACACCTGCACCAAACTTTTCAAACATTCACTTTGCTTCTAATCCTCTCTTATTGAAACGTGTGTGAATAATTATTGGAAAGAATTAGTTCCTGGCAACAAACATTGTTTCCTCAATCTAGTCCCATGCCAACAGACTAGAAACTGCAGCATTAATATTAAAGAGTGTGGCTCACAGTGAGTGCGAGACAGGAAAACACCACTTCTCACCGTTTCCTGAATACTTGCATCTATAATATCACATCCTGTTGCATAAAGCACAAGAATGGTGATATTCTATATTTTTGTTAACGTCAACAAATTTTATGAAAAGTCCTAAACCAACAGTATGTTAGTCTGTCCCCGGCCTGTCAACATTTGTTCCAATTGAAGGTATTAATCTTAAATGTGTCATGACTATATAGTTTCACTTTTTAAATAAAAAAGGGGAAATCACTTCCTAAAACAGTTGGGTACTGTCACCTTTAGCAAAAGTTACTAAAACATGAGTAAACTGTCCATTTGTTCTGTGGCTGATTTATCCACACTTGCAGTAGTGAGTATTTACAGCAGCAGGACTTGAGTGATTGAGTCATGCCTACAGTGCTCATGTTCATTGTAAATGTTTTTCTTATAGGCTTTGAACAACAATAGAGGCCTGTGGCACAGAGGAATGAGATACATCAGACTTGTCTACATCAGCCATACTTCATTGGTGGTTTTGGTCTTTTCGTGGGATTTTTTTGACAAGAAAAATATAGTATATCACCAGACTTACCCTTTAAAATGTAACCATATCATAAACTGACAGTTGCACAACCCTCAGCAGTCTATAATCAGTGCTCTCTGCGTACCTGTAGTTGCCCAGTTTGACCCAGACAATTTGTTTGTAGTGAGGTTTCTTCCCTGCCCTGCAATCACTGCAGGACCACGCGCCCTCCGGCATCTCCATCTCCAGACACTCCGGGTGGAAGGAAGCCGGGCATGAGTCGCAGCACAGCAACTTGCCTCCTACAATTGTATGGATGTACACATGTATGTGTGTGTATATGTGTGTGAGTGAGTGTGTGTGTGTGCATGCGTTGTGGGAAATTGGTATGCAAAGAGAGGAGGAGTGTATGATTAGGTGATGCACCTTAAAACCTGGACAAACTCTGAATCTCATTTGCAGACAAGCCAAAAAAAAAAGAAGAAAAAAAAAAGTTTAAAATACTTCAAAGCCGGCACCACGTCATGGTTTTCCAACATCTAGTCTGATAAGAAAACATTATCCTTGTAAGGAAAACGCCTCCCATAATAACATCTGGTCATTATTCTGAAATGAAAAACAAATGCCAGGAGCTTTTTGCCATACTGCACTGAAAAAATTGAAAATGGATGGCAACTCCTGCATGGGGTTCTCAGGTCGTTTACAACTTTTGTTACAGCAGCTATAGCATGTCTGGCAATCAGATTCAGAGCACTGTACCAAGACCAGTCTATGGGAAATACATGCGGCAGCACAGGAATAAAAATCAGCCAGCGAGTTAACATGGAATCAGGGTTGTACTCAAATTATTGGCAAAAAGCAGGCATGCAGTCCTGCCAGTAAAGTAAAAGCAAACTTGTCCCATCACACATATCGCATCCTGCACAGACCACCTTGCATGGAATCATATATTTGTATAATATTGCAATTTGCAAAATGTTTAATGAAATGTAGTACTGACATCACAATTGTAAAGACTATTCTTGTGCTCGGGAACTCATCTTTGTTCAACTTTACTCAAATCCAGTTCAGATTGGGATTATATTCCATCCAAGGCAGGTCAAAGCTCAAGAAGATGAGGGGAGCCAAAATTTCATTTCATCTGAAAAATAAAACTTAGTTGCAGTCAGCATAAAAAGAAGTGAGGCTGAACAACAACAACAAAAAAAACACAAAACAAGCCCAGAGTGCTGAAGCAGAGAAGCAGTGCGCCTCCAGCAGTGATAAGATCCACAAATCACAGTCAGAACCTGAACTAATCCAGAGCATCCTGCGTCAGGTACAGTCAGTACTTGAAGCACTGAGGGTTTGATGACCAATTTTATTTTCCCAGCAGATAAATTTTACTCCTTGAAAATTATTAGAACCTATGATTTATCTTGCTTTTAAGCAACTTTACTGGAGAGATATCCACACTGACTGTTCATGCACAGCACAAACCAATCTCACAATGGGCCTTGTGCAAGAACCACTCATGCAAACATGTTTTGTTCTTAAGTGGCACGTACAAGTGGTTTAAGAGAACTTGTCATTCACCAGCTTTCTTGTACTTGTACAAACGCGATACACAAGCCTTCCAGATCCATCGTACAATAGACCAAATCATCACGGCTTGCCAATTTACTTTTTAAGGTTTTTCTTTTTTACGGGTTAGAAAATCCTCTTCTGCACCCAACACTGTAACATCATGTAATATTCTCTCGTCCATCGCTGCGACATCACGTCACCTCCACCACCTCCCATTTCAAGTAATGGACCACTTTGCTATAGTGACATACTTTCTTTTTGTAACTTCATGTGAAACCGCTCCCTCTTTGATCGTGGAGGCTCACTCTTGACCTTGGGAACAGACCAACTGCGGTCATGTGATCCAGGTCCTGTACTTAGAGGTCATGTGATGGCACCTGGGAGAGGTTACACCTGCTGAAGAAGGCAATGGCCTCTGGGATTAGCCAAGTTAACTTTGAGTTTTGGATATTTATCACAAAATGTCTTTATTTTATTTCCTTTAATACCACTACCGACACACTGCTAAATGTGTCTGGTACTGTCTATTGATTTCTGAAAGCAGGACTTTAAGATTCTTTTCATTTTTGAACGAACGTTGCCCACAAATGAAGTGGATCAGATCGCCTTATATAACATCTATGGGGGCATAAATTGTGGTGAAAGCAGTGAACAACTGGTGACACTCATCAGGTTGAAATGACCAACACGCCTTTTCCACAGCAGACATTTTAATTTGTCATTGTAGGAAAAGCACAAGTGTTACCAGTAACATTAACAGTGGCTCTGCTGTACTCGGGCGTCTCAGCGAGCCCCGACAGCGTGACTGTGAGCCAGACTGCACAATACCATGATGATGAAACTGTCGCAGCTAAATTGAATTCATTTAGTTGTGCGCTTTTCCTACTGTGAAATATCAAAATATCTGTGAGAAAGGCCAATTTACAAGTTTAGGTATATCTCTCCCCCAAAAAGAGACGTTTGGGATGAAAATACAGAACTGTTCTTGCATGAGGCCCACTGTTATCTGTTAATGTGTTAGGGAACTTGGCTGAAGTTACTTTGCGCCACTCTGCATTAAAATTAACTGTATGGTTAACCAGTTAATTAACTTTGCACCTCGAGGCTTTGAAATGAAAGATGCGTACAAAAAAAGGGAAACTAAAAATCAGAACGGGAGCAGGCACAACACAAACACAGACCAGTGGGACAAAAGGAGAAAGAGAAAAACTGTTCAGTTACCTTTCCCAACATTCTTTTTGGTAGCTGACGAAGGAGAGGGAATCATAGGTAATTTCAACTCAGCACGATTTGACTCAGTCAGAAGGTAGTGGGACTTATAGGCATATGAACTTAATATGGTGTCAGTAAGGTCTTGCACTAACAGCCCTACACAAGACACACAGGAAGAGACGGGGGTGAGCCGCAGTCAAACTCGAAA
>JAVQJD010067225.1:0-30899 GCA_036023655.1 Nannoperca australis
AAATGCCTTGCTTTTTTTATTTGTGCCTCTCGCTCCTCCCAAGCTTTACAACGAGACGGTGCATATTAAGTGAGCTGAATACTTAATGTGAGAGTCTTAAAGCTGTGTCTGTCTGTGAAACCACAAATGATGGAAAGTGACAGACAGATGGAGGGAAGGGGTAATAGGTTTGACTCCCATCACACTGACTGTGTCACTTGGCGAGGCGTTGGCACTAACCTGATGTCCAGACAGCGCAGCATGGGATCAACAGCCGTGCCCAGCACCCAGATGGTGAAGACGACCAGCAGCAGAGTGGTGGTGAAGATGGTGCGCCTCACTTCTGTGGATGTGTCTCTTAAAGCCAGGCTAAACGCCACAGCCCCCCTCAAACCTGAGAGCAGAGGAGACATGTCTGAGCAACACAGTTAATATCCATCCAGTTAATGTCCATGGGTAACAGATTACACCCTGACTCATAGACCAGTTGCTGACCAGAACAAACGTCTAGATTACTGCACAGTGGTGACATAATACTTCAAGCCAAAACAATTCCCAGAGCAAATCCACGAGAAACAGATGGGGGAGGTGGTGGTGGAGATGGTGGGAGAGTTTTGAAAAATAGCAAGACAAGGGCTTTTTACAAAGAAACATTCTTATGTAAGAGGTAAAGTGGGTCAGGCAGGCAGCAAAACATGCTGCTGCTGCACTTCCTTACATCACTTCACATCAAACATTCCTTCCTCCTGCATCATCAAACCATTCAGAGCATCAGCCATTAGTCTCAGACACTAAAGTGAGGCGATGCTTACTCTTCTTCAAAACACAGCTAGAATAATAGAAACAGACATGACAGAGTAAATTATACGATTTTGACAATATCAATTAATGCCTTCTGTAATGAGAGCAGTGAATTATTATAAAGCTTAAGGATGGCACCAGACTTTGTGTCCACCTACCTGACTTCTCTCACACACAAACACACACACACACACTCTCTCACACACACCCTTCACTGATGCCATTAGCTGCAGGCAGTGGAGAGAATGATGGAATAATTACAGAGTTTTCACAGGATAAATTAGGGTACAAGTTTTCCAGAAAGGTCCAAAAATGCAAAATGTTGCTACAAATGAAAATAAATCACAGTTAGTAATGTGCATAGGCATCACGATCTTGAGAACAGTACCTGCAAACATCATGAAGTGCTGGAGGGTGCGAGGTATCTTGTTTGTGCGCCCCAGGTTTAGGAGAAATGACAAAGGGTAGATGTTGCAGGCTCTTGATATAAAGATGGAGAGCTGTTTATATTGAGCGCAGATTAAGGAGAATACTTATGACTGAGACATACTCACAGGTTGAGGAGGTACAATTATGAGTCAACATGTTGTCAGTGGGTGTTTTTCAATGAAAATCACAACATCTTTTGAATCACACTAGAAAAACTGACGGCACATATTTTTGTCAAAAAAGCACCAGTTATTTTTTAAGTTGTAGTTGAGCTGTTTGTGATTAAGTCTGGAGTAAGTTATTTTGGTCAAGGTTAGGGTTAATTATTGATGAGTTTAGTTAAGGTATTGCTTGATTCACTCCGACTTCAGAAAAGCCAGATCCTTTGAATACATACACAAAATACATGACAGTTATTTTCATACTAAATAAAAAACGACATGTTCTTTGTGAGATCAACCTATAAATGTACAACCATGCATATTAACATATGCATGACCACACACACATAAAAAATGTATCCCTGAATATTTTCCATTTAGGATGCACACACAGCAGCGTGGCACCATGCCGAGGCATGAAGCCAATCAGCCTCTGCCAGCTGTCTCTGCCCTCCACACGCACTTTGATGTTTCACATGGGATGGGACTGAATGCTAAGTGTCCTGGGCACCAGTTATGGGAAGGATATCTGTACAATTATCAGGGACATAGCTGCCACCCTGGATACACTCAATATCTTTTGTCATACTTTTAGGATTCAAGGATATTTATTGTCATACCAGTCTCACTTTCATATGAGATTGCACTAAATGAAGTACTTAGGTCCCGGTTACAAGCCAATAAAAGAAATTATCAATGAAATAAATAACAAAGGCAGTATTAGAAGAGGCCCCATGTAAAATGCTAACCCCCTACGAGCCTGAGTGCAGCCTGAGATCCTGTGGTAGGTTTCTGTTTGTGGTACCCAAGTCAAGGCAATAAACCAGAGGAGGTCTGACTGGAGGAGATCAGACACGCTTTTTACTCTTTTCAAAAGATCTTTTTTTAGACTGTCTTTGAATTTTGGTGCATAAAAATCATCTATGCAGACAGGTACCCCTGCTTTAGCATCATGGGGAGAAGGGATTTTAACTTTTCTACAGTAAGTCCAAATATGATGCCTTGAATAATAAAAGGGACCAATATCTTAGGCAGGGGACCTTAGTCTGACAGGGCTATTACTAAAACAGAGCACCCTCACGCCCTGCAGTCAATATTAGATCTCGTACACCCTATGGATTTTCAAAAGCAATATCCTGCTCCCAAAAGCAGCCATTTCTCTTTATCAAAGGCCTCTGAGCTATTTGAATGGAGGTAATTAAGCACTTTCATCTCAGCCTCATTTCCAATAAAGCCCATCTCCATTGTCACTGGCAAAGGCTGCAAGCTACGGCGATTAAAATCTACTGCGTAACCAAAGAGCGATTAGCAGAGTTGAATCACTGGGGTTATTTCATTTTTATAGACTTTTAGCACTCCACAAGAGGACTTTGACTTCCATTTATTCCTGTTTGTACATCCGGGTCAGCTTCCAGTTGGTGTAGTTAGCCAGATTTTTTTCAGTCAAAGCTTTGTTATGGAAGCACAACTGAGGACAAAGCCAAACAGGCTCAGTGCTCAAGTCAAACATTTTCTCACTGGCAGCCCCTCACACTGAACATGAAAGCCCTGGAAAAGAAATCTGCCCGGTCGACTCTTTCTCTGGCTCCTTTGACCCTGTGGTGGAAGATGAATTGTAATAATAATTGCTGGCCATCTGGGCACTGGACTGTGAAAGAACAGCTCCTTGGAGTGTGGCCACTAGAGTCTCTCCTCAGGCATACGCTATGGTCATGGCAGCTCTCAAGCAAGGACAATAGTAGCCAGCGGTCCATTACTAGCCCTCTATTCACCTCAGGAAGTAAAGCTGACAGATACAACAACAGCTGTGAATATGATATGATATATGATAGTATAACTTAAACGTGATGAATATCATTAAAGGTCTAATGGCCTTTTGATAATGTACTGTTGCATTCTGATCTGCAGACTCCAGTCAGAGGAGAAACTTTGATTCAGAGCATTTTTCCCCCAAATTGATATTTACTGTTGATGTTTCACATGGCTGTACATATGTCTTCGGTCAAACTACATGGAAGACACACTAGAAGTATATGGATGTAATGTCACTGTCTACCAGGGCTGCAGCGGATTATTTTCACAATTAATCTGTCAATTATTTTTCTTATTATTCAACAAATCATTGAATTTATATAAGATGTTGGAAAGTAGTGAAAATGTGCTCATCGTCACAATTTACCAGAGCTTGAGTTACTAATTAGTTTTTCGGGAAACAGACAAAAACTAGGACATTCAATAGCAGTGATATAAAATGACAAAAAAAGTAAATGCTTGCAAGCTGGAACCAGTGAAATGCTGCATTTTTGCTTAATATATAACTTAAACAATTCATTGATTATAAAAAATCTTTCTTCCTTTTTTTGTTCTTCTATTTGGCAAGTAAATACAAACATGATGAATACACCACAAAGCAACATCTTGCATTTCTGGGCAACAAAAGTCAACATGCCTCACTAATATCCGATTAACAATGTTAAAAGCATGTAAGAGTGGTTCTCCCTTTAATGAGATGGAGAATACCATAAACAGGAGCCTGTTTCACTGGGGTTAAACCTAATAAGATTTAATCTTAAACCTCAACAGGGAGAGGGTGCTTAATCCACTACAAATTAAAGTTCTGTAAACTTACTTCAGATGGCAAATATCTTTACTCCACTGAGCGTTTCTAGAGATTGGAAAACAAGCACCAGTAACAATAATTAAAGACCTGTTTAAATTTCTGTTTTGTAGGCATTCCTCAGAGCAAACACTGCACTGCAGCATCTTAATCTGCAGAGATGGTGATCATGGGAGACCAGCTAAATGGCATTTGCAAAACTCACTGGATCAAACCTGTGCACATTAAGTGTTGAGGTTTTTAAAAAAAAAATCGACTATTACTGCACTGCAGCAAAGAGTATATAAATAAGTGGCAGTTGATTGTGCAGATAAGGATTACGATTAAAGGTGGAAGAGACAGACCCCAGAAATGGTGTTGTGTTCGGTTTTGTTCTGAGTGGGATCCAAAGGCTGCACAGCAGGGAGTGAAGATGCTCCATCATGTAGCAGAAAAGGATACAAATGCTCCAAAAATGAAGAGGGCTTTGAAGACATGGTGAGGAAACGTCAACAATACATATCCCATGTAGCTGAAGATGAAAATCTCCCCCAGGAAGCTGAAGACTTCAAAGAGCTGCAAATTATAAAAAAGGATTGAAAGGATCATGAGGGAGAAGGTCATCTGAGATGGGGTGGGATTCAGAGTGGATGGTGTGTGTGCATGTGTGTGTGTGTGTGTGTGTGTGTGTGTGTGTGTATAGGGGTGAAAGTGAAGGACTCGGATCATATCTGAAATGAGTAAACAGGCTTAGATTTGTACAAACACAGTGGATGTTATTCCCTGATCCTTTGAGGTAGCAACTGCAAACATCTACATCTCAAGGACATGATGTGGTTGCATGTAGCACCAGACATTTTTTGTCAGGGTTTTCTTGTTATGTTATGTAAACATGCCCTTTGTGGAAATGTATAAAGAACAAAAGAGTACATTTCTGGACAAACATAGCTAATAACTTGTTCCTCGTGATACTTCCTAGATGAATGTAACAGGTCATCAACTCAGTCCTACAGTTCCCATAATAATCCAGGTCATATCAAAGAGCTTAAATGTCTTTTACTGTAAATTAAAATAGAAGTTTAATCATTTTAATGAGGCATTTCTGCAAAATAAATCAAATATTAATTAGGTCCTAAAGTTGTATCTGGATTAAATTAGAACAGATGTTATGATTTCATTAATGATTTATTATTTTCTGTTTATACCAGTTGTACCAGCTTTGGTTAAAAGATATCTAATTGAATAAGTGTACCTTTCCTTTAAGAGCCTCACATCACAAGGACAAGATGCCACACAGTAGAAAATGTGTCCTACTAGCTATTCAGCAAGTGTCCGCATACAATAAATCACTTTGTCTTTACCTCTGAGCTGTAGCTACATGTATAAATCATAAAAATGTAGATAAAGGCATTTTGCCAAGTAAACACACTGCACCATACACATGCATTGACTGCTGCATAGCCAAGCCACTCTATAGGCAAAGGCTTCAACTGTGCTGCATAGCTTTTTGAAAGGCTTTTCTGTGATAAACAGTTAGCTCCACTGTGGCACTGATAATGAATAATAAATGCATAGATGAGTATATGTGTGTACTTCTGATTTATTTGCTTTGCTGTGATGCTTGCCGGTACAGTATGACAGTGTGCTGGCCTCCATCTGTGCTCAGCCTTTTAAGTAGATAGCTGGAGACTGGCCTCCCACACAGACACCCACTGGACAACTAGAGCACTAATGGCAATTAATGATTGCTTGCGCATGCACGCAAGACACAAACGCTGTTTGAAAACAACAGTGAAATAGACCTCAATCATCCTCCTTAAACCTACCTGCTTGGTCCTGGTCCTGCCCTCGGAGGATAAGTTGTGAATTGTGTACCTTGCCTGGCTCAAGCCACAAAATAGCACCGCCACAATACCTGAAAAATAAGAGAAAATATGTGTGAAATTAAGTGA
Organism: Nannoperca australis; assembly: GCA_036023655.1. NCBI lineage: Eukaryota > Metazoa > Chordata > Actinopteri > Centrarchiformes > Percichthyidae > Nannoperca > Nannoperca australis. The sequence continues at coordinate 5,919 of JAVQJD010067225.1, forward strand.
AATTAATGAAAATTCAATAAGGGGAATAACCAAATAGCCAATAAAGTGTCATAATTTTGTGGGCTAAAGTCAGAGGAGTGTTCTCTAGACTGAAGGTAGTTTAACAATGTGCTATATCTAATTAGTACAAAGTATGCAAGATCACATATTATGTAATCAGGCTGTGGGAATGTGTATGTTTGTGTGCTGGTTAACACAGTGAGCCTGGATGCTTCTCATATTGAAAATATGGTATGGGAGGCTCTTCCATCATAACACAATGATTCATTATCTGCGTGGTTCAACCCAGTATTTTTAAAATCAAAGCAACTGAAGCCAGAGGTGAAGTGACTTCCAGTTTAGTTCAAAAACATGATTTTCAAATTAAACCTGGAAATGTAATGCATGTAAGTATTGTCTTTAAAGTGCAAGAATCCTCCTTTGCATGGCTACTTCTGTATTAAAATATGAAATATGTGACACCAGATCAGAACGACCCAACCCTGTATCCAACCATTGCACTAGTTCCAGCTGTATAAACAACTTAATCAAAATGTGCTGTACAACCCAATTCAAGCATCCTCATGTTTCTGGCCAAAGACGTTACTCCCATTTCTACTCCAGAGACATAAAGCACTGGAAATGATAAATGCTAAAGAATGACATCATCGGAGCAGGTCATGCCAGATGTGGAGGAGCAGGAATGAACAAAAAGCAAACAAATGGCAGAAGAGAAGGAACTGCAGACAAAGAAGCACTGCTACACAGAGGGAGGAAAGAGGGTGGAGAGTGTGATTAAGGCTCCTGCTGGTAGAGAGAAGGTTGGCTGGAGCAGAGAGCTGAAATTTGAAACGCATAGAATGAAAGGTGGGTTGCTGCCTCACAGGACATGCTTGCTTTGTTGCAGAAATTCAATTTCACATTTTTGCTGCCTCTACTTTGAGAGAGAATCACAGAAGGTGGAAAATGTGAAATTACTGTGATGGGTAGCAATAGTTAGAGGACAGAGCTGGCAGTAACAAATGCTGCAGCAGAGAAAATATAGCACCTGTGGTTCAGGCTGCTAAGTGAAGCCAGTCCATTACTCTCTCTTCACCATCCACCTTCACACTAGGATGCTGACCTGTACCTGCACTATGCTAGCTCCAGTAATCCCTGTTCACACTGTCCTTTCCAGCACTCTTCCACAAAGTCTAATGGAGCATGCCAGCATGGCAGATCTCATTTTGGTCCCATTTGGTTTAAGGCAACAACATCCTCCTTGGTTTACATAACACTGGCGGAGGTAACACATCATCCACCATCCACATAAAGACTCTTACACACAGGGCACTTGGCAACAGATGAGATGTATCCCATAATGAGCAGTTTTGAGGGGCATAAGATAAATGATAGCGAGGCTCCCTGCGAGGCTGAGGGTCATTAGGCACACCCTCACTAAACTCCTGCAATTAACAGAGACAGAAAGATCCTCGATTACCAAAGGACACCAGGGAGGACTCCCATTGTTCTGTATCAGATGCTGCTTCACCCCAAATGGACCATTAAAGGCCTTTGAACAGAGTAGCACTCCACAGCTTAGTTCTGTAGGGTCCATTTGTACCAAATATATCAAAGACTGCAATAGTGACAAAACATCAGCATCAAAATGGTGATTTTTATAACACTGCAGATTTTACTATTAATGTTGGCAATGTAGTAAACAAAATCTGTATCTGCACAAAACATTCCAGAGGCTCTACATCAGATAATATTGAGAATCACTGCCTAGGTTTTGCCTCCCACACTAGGCAACATTCAGAGTGGTGTACTTTATAGACAGGGCATCTGGGTCCAATAGACAAAGGTTATGCTATTTTATTAAAACCATCCTCCTCCACAGGCCACAGGGAGTACTGCCAAGTAAGAGAGAGCTTTACAACACCAGCTGAATGAGTGGAATCCCTCTGACACAATCAGGACAGGAGGAACAACATCACTATATGAGTTGTCGACAAATATAAAGACAATTTCAGGCAGCTGAGCCACCTAATTGTTGGTTTCCAAACTAAACAAATGTTTGTCTTTCCAGTAAACCTGTGCATACACCTAGTGCAAGAATGCTTTTATGCTATCATAGATTTTCCGCTATCTGCGCTGCCATCTCCAAATTAAAGGTCCAAACATACTCAGACAGAGGAGGGCGGACACCATTTTAAAATGAGTTATAGGGGTTGAGCCCAGAATGGGATTGGTACCTGTAGCTCCCTGTAGAGAAGAGATGGCTTAATACTTTCTCATCTGTACATTAATGACTTGCTACAATAGCAAAGTCTCTCAAAAGAGTAAGATATGTGTGTTTATGTAAGGGAAAGGCCTTTTTCTAATGCTCGTGTGGGTTGAATAAGCAGGGGATAGTGCAGACGGTCATGTCTGGACAACGAACGATGTGCACGCATCATTCCCACGTTTGTGGAGTACCAGTGACCACAGAGACACCTTGAAGCAGCATAGCTTGCTAATCAAACAGCTGTGGAGCAGTGAGCGAGTCGGTGCATGTGGTTGACAAGGGACCCCTGAGGGGAAAAGGACAGCAGTTCACTAACAGGATTTGTATTCTTTTTGACCTCCTTGATACCCAGAGCACCGACATGGCCACACACAAACACACAACATATAAGTCATACAGCTCTCACCTGAAAGTCCACTGGCTTCAGCTGAGAGGAAGCTGCAACAGGACAGCAGGAAGAAGATTGATGTTTCCAGAACTGGATTCTCACACAGCCGAGTGAATTTGGTGAGGTGGAAGAAGAATTAAAGATATACAGGAAGACAATCATGCAGAATTTAAACTTTGCATCAGGCTAATACAAGCGTTATTATGTATGAGCGTTGTGGCAGACTACATGCATTCTCCAGTATGCAAGCAGAAAAACACTGCAGTATTTGCAAACAAAAAACAACTGCAGAAGGTGCTCACTAAGCCAGGGGATATGTCATGTGGAGTATCCCACTGGGTCTTAATAAGATCCTTTTTGCGAGTTCTCCAACAGATAACTACATCCCACTTCTGCTTTTTCACTGTCCCACATCCCCACTGGCAAAGATTCCTTGTAAACCATACATTAAGTCTTTACAGTGTTCCAGAAAGAACAACACAGGTTGGAAATTCTGTATTTGTGATAGTAACACAGAAAGTGGAGATGAGTAGGTTTAGGATCTGCATGTTTTGGGACTGCTAATACTTTACAGTTGTCTGCATACAATAATAAAAACACCAAGTCTGATTGTTTATGTAATTAACACAGACAGGTACAGCAAGTAATTAAAAGAAAACTGAGAAACTGTACATCTCTTTAAGAAACACCACAAAAGAGCAGGCTGTTGCTATGGTTAGCATCAGCAAAATCTAATAAATGCTCACTTTGTGCTTTGCTTCACACCAAGAGATTAGTCACTGTAAATAAGAACTGAGCTGTGTGACACATCCTCATTTTTCATCCTAAAGTCTTATTACTAGAAGATCAGAGAGAAATGCTGGACAAGTCGAAACTTCATCAGAGGCTATTGGCTTGATTGACGACCTCTCTGCAACCATTAATGTCGCAGGAGCACTTGAGACGTAGTCGCGCTGCTTTTGTTGATAAAGGTGGTACAGTAGGGGTTTGTTAGAGAGGCAATTACCAAGTTGAGGAAGTGGATAAATTGCAGCGGATACTGAGGTGAAAATTGAGTTTGGTGTGCAGATGCAGAGATGGGAGGGGATGAAAGGATATGAGGGCTGTTATGACTGTGAATATGAAACCCACGAGGAAGGAGCCGGCAAGCACTCCAAGAAACCAACCAACCGAAAAGAAGAAGGCAGGGGGGTCGAAGGTGTGTCCCGCACCCATCTGGCTATAGGTGGTAATGGCACTGGAAGACAAATTGACACAATACACAGAAAAACGGGTTACACACATGAAAGAAAAAGACAAACTGTTATGGAACAAAAAAAAGCCAATAGCAGTGTTACAGATGCTGAAACATTAAAGCAACAGCATGGTTTATGGCTCTGAAACAAGTGCAGACGTCAGAAATATGGCCCACTAGGTTGTTGGTGTAAACCAGTCTGAAGCAGTGAGCATAAATTCATATGCTTATTATGCTGAGCTAAGCCTTTAAGTGAAATTTATTGGAGTCATTCCTGAGAATACATGGCCTTCTTTAGAAGTTAAATCCTTCCCTGAAAAACAATCTATTCCGAACTATTTGCTTCTGAGACGTCCCCTAGTAGCTAGTGGGAAACAGGGCAAATACTATTGTTGTTCATGAAGACAGCAGGACAGTGCTATTCACACCCCTATAAATATTTACTTTGAGGGGGGAAGGGAAAGACTTCCACATGGAAGTCATTCAGTGCAAAAGAGGCCTCACAGGGAGGAGAGAGGGAGGGAGCAATTTGGAGGGAGAGAGACAGAGAGAGGGCCTGAGGTGAAGCAAGCAGAGACAGGCACCCATGCAAGTGGCTAATGGAGCTGACTGCCTTTGTGGAATGACAACATTTCTTTACCAACCAACCACAGACCCTCCCATGTACTCCCCTTAGACTGTGACTGTTCTAAATTAATCCAAGCATTAAGTCAGCAAAAACAATGTGAAACTGGTGGCGGTTGTTGTTTTTGCTTCCTGCATTTAATGAGGCCCACCCTCTGATAGTTGGGCTAAAACTCCAGCTCCTATGAAAAGTATTGTTGAAGATCCTTACAGTGACAAAGAAATGTCTGACAAATGAACCTGTAATGTATCCCCACTTTTCATGCTGTCAGGTTGAAATGAACTAGCACACACCAGAACATGCCTTAATCTCCATAGCAAAAGGGGAAGAATCAATCAAGCTGTCACTAATGAGCTTAGCAAGCTGAAAAGGGAAAATCTATTACCCCCTCTGTGAAAGTTAAGACTCCAGTTGTGTTAGCACATTAAATCTGGCTACTACTAACTTGGTCAGTGTGAACCTTTGGAGACTGTATCTTCAGTCATCTCGGGCTGTTAACTCCCAGTCAAAAATCTCAAGATGTCAACATAGGACCTGGTTGAATGGTGGCTGGGTCAGGGCTGCTGGAGCAGGAGGTTTAGTGCCTGTGAGAGGGCACATCAGCGTAAGGTTGAGCTGCTCTGGGAGCTTGTTAAAATTCCAGTGCCAGGACCCCGCGTGGCTCACTAATAAGGGCCTGCTTTGTGTGTGGAGCCAGGGCAACCGGCAGGCTAGCGAGCCAGTCAAGTGACAGGAGGTGGCATGAAGGCCGGTCACGCCACTCCAGGAACAAACACAGCACTATCTGACTGTTTGTCCGGGAAGACGTGCAGGCTCCCTCCTCTGCACTTCACAATGTACACAGAGACAGCAGCCACGGCGTGAACACAACAATCTGCACGCCCATCTCCTTTTCTTTCCATCTGCCTGCCTGTCTGGGCCTATTTGTAGGATCGCAGAACCATGTCTGAATGTGCAGGTACTCTACATGTCTCTACACGTGTCAGACTTTGTGAATAAAATAAATAAATAAAGGGACGCATATCTTCTCCCTCATTCATTTCGCTTCCACCTCCATTTTTTCATCTGTCTGCCTGGCCAGGAATGTGAACCTGTGTGATTTCTCTCCCATCTCTGTCTCCATCTCTCTGCTCCCTATCTTGCCATTGGTTTGCACGTCTACTGTTCACTAGCAATGCGTAAATAGAGCAGACAATGACTGCTATTTGTGTGAACAGGACAAACACGCATATTTGAGTGCAATGCTAGAGAAAGGGGGAAAGTAGAGGAAAAAGAATGAAGCATCTGAAATGCATGGACAAGGCATGATTGCATCATGACTACTTCACTGAGCATCCGAGGATTTTATGCTGTATTTTTGTCTGAATTTGACAGTAGCTGTGTTAGCCCAGTTCGTTAGCTGGGAGTGTGTCTCTACTCCGGCAGTGAGTCTCTCCACTGAGTACCTTAATGAGATGCTGACAGTGCCAGGGGCAACTCGCTTACGCAGTCCACTGCATAGTATCTGAGGCACTCATGCAGTTTTGCCAATCACACCCTTTCCTTAAAGCTGGCAGCAGCCATCCAGCCATCCCTTCCCCACACATCCAGCCCCTTAATGCCAACTGGAAAAGACTGAGCTCCTACGCAATTAAACCTAGAAATATAGCACATTCTGAGGGCCGAGACAAATCCTAAAGCAAGACATTTACTGTGTCAGGATGATGGCCACAGCGTCATTCAGGACACTCTCGCCAAAAAGCAGGGTGTGCAGATCCAGGTCCACGTGTAGCTCTGACAACAGGCCAATGACTGAAACTAAAAAACAAAACAAAACAACGGTTAATGCTATAGAAGACTGCAGGAAGCACAAAAAATATTTTGTTTTTGAAATTCTGAATGTGTGTATGACTATATATATATATATATATATATATATATATATATGTATATAAAGCTGCCTTGCCTTGCCATTTTTTGGTGCCACAAGGAAGAAGGGTGGGGTTACAGTGGGGTTACTGATCACTGAGAGACGAGAACCAAGACGAGCTGAGATGCTGAACAATTATTTCTTTCTAAAAATACAAAATTTCAAATGGTTGCCAATTAATTTTGCACCTTATCTGCATCTCTTGTGCCTTACTTGCTCGGCTCCCTTATAATAACATTTCATTTGTCTTCAATGTTGACATCAGTAATTAATAGAAAAGGTACATATATGCCATTTAATTAAGGTATACTATGCTATTTCTTCACCTTCATCTTAAACTTACATTCCAAGTCATGTTTCATATAGAAAAAGCAATTTCTCAGCTAATTTATGATGAAATTCATATTTGTGGTTTTAAAAAACTAACAATTTATTACTCACATATTCACACAGCTGAATCTCTCAACAGAGTGCATCTGCTGAGAGGAGTATGAGCTGAACTCCACGGTGAGTTCACCAACAGCAAACATCAAGCGCAAGATGCTGAGCATATGAATAAGCGCGTGCACACGCAACATGCTTGGCACCATAGGACGGCCAAGTGTTGCTACTGAGTGACACAGCAGAATGCTGACATTGACGATGTGGTAACGTGCCTGTCAGCTCTGCACTTCATAACGCCTCAAGTATCTCCTTTTGCAAGACATCAGCTGTAGAACTGTTGGCCCTATTTTTACTGATACTGTTGATTAGATTACATTAGATTAAGATTACAATCTGTAATATTTTTGATAAATAGATGAATACATAGACAGATATCTAGATAGATAAATAAATAAATATATTATATAGAAAAAAACATGTATTTGTACAAATCCTTATTGTAACTGCCACAAGAGACCAGGCTTTTCAAACAAGCAAAACAAAATTATCATATAACAAAAACAATGTCAGATATGGAAAAAGACAACACAGATGCGCACACACACACACACACACACACACACAAGCACTCACACACACTTATAAGGATATAGGCATGGACAGGAAAACAGAAACTCAGTGCACTGCCATTCTGAAGGCCAGACTTTATCATATTCAAAACAATAACCGCTCCCGGTAGATTAATATTATACCTGATGAGACCAAGATGCAAAAAGACCCCTAAAACTTAGTTTCAGGGAACCTTGTGATATGAATAATGAGTCAACTGTGGTAGCGGCGTTTGGCCATGTAGTGAATAGCAGGCCAGTGAGGGCCTCGCAGCCAGCAGACGACCAGACTGACAATAAGAGCAGTGGCAAGAGAGCAGCCTCAGGACTTGTTTTGACAGATCTGGCTCTTTGGTCTTTGACAGGTTTAAAGCTTTTCCTGGTTGGGGAAATCCTTTATGTGTAGAGGGTGAGGTAGGCCCTGGAGTCAGGATCGTTCCATCTCCGTGCTCCCATAATGCCTAGCTGATGACAGCCGTGCACCAGTCACACTGCAAAAAAAGAAAAAAGAAAAAAGCACCCGCTCCCACACACACACACACACACACACACACACAGGGTGCGGGGCTGGGTTGTCATGGCAACCCCGTCCTACAGCTGTCAAGTGTTCATCAGTTTCCACAGCAACACCATAAGGTGGAGAGAGTTGACAATTATTTCAGACATAATACAGTTGAAAGGGTCAAATGGAAGCTTTATTAGGTCAAATTACCCTGCTGCAGAGGTTTAGCAGAGGCAAAGCTCATGCCATCTCAGTCAGAGAGCATGGGATTTGCTCACTGATTTGACCAAATTAGGCAGATATAATGCTGAAAGTGATGCATTAGGAAAGAGATAACGGTCAACATAGAATACTATAATCTCCCCAGCTCCGCCTACAAAAGTGCTCAATTTTGTAGCAGTTCACAAGTGCACAAACAGGGGTCACAAGACTGCAGCAGGAAAAGCCTTCTTCACAGTTTGAAAGCAAGTTGAAGTAAACCAGCACTCTGTGAGTAGTAGTTGTCCTATGTTAGGGCAAGGTCTCTTTCAAATCGCTGCTAACGCTAATTACCTTTTAAAAGCAATTTTAATTAGAGCCTTACAGAAATGGAAGATATCAAAGAACTTACTACTGTACATCCTGGACTCTCTCTATGTAGTGGTGCAAGTCTTCCAAAATCTATGACTCATCAAATTTTGTAACACTTAAGACTAAATTATGGCCTAAAGACTGACTGAACTAGATTGATAGATAAGATGTTTGGGCTCTACAGACAGACTTAGACACTAGTGGTAACCAGTTTGTGTTTTCACAAGTATCAAAATGTCAGTATGTAACCATGGTAAAAACAATCGCAGCAGATGAATAGCTCAAACATGCAGTCCGGTCACAGAATAGACAGTGTTCAGGCACTGCATTAGGCTTCCTATCTCTGTTGAAATCTTACCAATTTCACAACACCACATCACATTTCACATCCATAATAAATTGCTAATTGTGTGTAATTGTATGTGCTTAGACAATCGTCATTGTGGCCTGTCTAATTTAAGCCTTAAATTAAAAAAAAGGCTTAAGAGTTAATTTAAAACTGTTCTGTTACCTCTGCTCTGCTGCAATACCAATCCTTAGTTCTTCTTATAATGTCGAAATATTGCTAGTAAGTTGAGTCATGTGTGTTTATACAACTATTTCCAACTGTGTTTTCAATATTCACTTTACATCAGAATAACTACCAAGATTTAAACAGATGTCAGAGATGTGAACAAGTAATTTCCAACTCTGACATCATTTCAAGCTCTGACATACTAAGAGAAATATGTATGTGCAGTGTCCACCTCAAGAGAACTTCGGAAAAATAAAATAAAGAAATAAAAAAATAAATCCAATCTCAAGGATGAAGTAAAATGTATTTCCTTTGAGAAGTTAAGTGAGGGTTTCACCGACCTTTTGTAACCATCCCTGAGGCTAGAGGATGCAGCGCAGCCGGCGTTCACTTTGTGACCTGAACCATGTGTCTTATTCTGAGTCTGAGGAGAGCTTTGAGGGCTTTTATAAAAGCAGCGATTTAAAAATCAATACATGGACGCTGAAACGAAACAAGTAAGTTCATGCAATGAACATTTGTGCTACAAAAACATGACACATTTTCCAATTAATATCAATAGAAATATATTAGACTAAAAGACTAATGATCGGTTGTCTCTACTATCTACAACTCTACTCTCAACAAACTGATTAAGAAAATCTCAGATTGCTCAGATAGTAAAATGAATGTAAACAAACATGCTATTAACAATTGTCTCTACCTTTATATGTGCTGGTTATATTTTTGTCACAAATTTTCCCTACCTGCTTAAGCTTTTGAATTAAAAAGGTCAACTCCTCTTAAGGTTATTCAAATCTCTAAAGTCCCAGAAACAATAGAGAGGACATGACATTAGTGTCTACAATGGCAACTTCCCCACATGCCAGACTACTGCTGCTCTTAGAGGAAGCTTTAATTTGAGTCATTATAGCTGCCATGAGTACCTGGCCCGGCTTGCGTGCATGCGAAAGTAAGTCAGTTCTCTGTTTCTGATGTGTTTTGCTGCTTTGGCCCCGTGAATGCAAATGTACAAGAGAGAGAAACGGACAGGGACATATTAATGGCTCCCTTTTAGAAAAGCAGAGAGTCTGCGCTATATTTGGACAGTCTGAGACGGAGAGAGCCCAGGGATCTTGACGTTTGGGCCATCGATGCATTGCAGTGTGATTCTAATCAAAGTGACGAGGGCGCCGGGGTTGGCAGGGACGAGCACTGCGTAGCATGGGAAAATAACGCCAGTCACACTAACAGCTGCACCAAAATCTTCAGCTCCTCTTTGACACTCACCCAGATTAACCACTTATTGGTATAAATTATTCACTGACAAATGCGGACATCAACATTGCCACTGTCGCAGCGTCACAGGATGCCCTATGACATCCCACTGCTCTTGAAGAACACAGATTATTGTTGGGCATTGCGACTTTGTCCTCCATATATGCTTGGCTATCAATCTCTGTTGTTCGTCACTGTGCAATGTATGGCTATACAGAAAGCAAGAACAAAGTGTTTCACTGAGGCAGAGATAAATGTGTATTAAAAGGGTTGACATATCATAGAAGTGGAGTAACATTACAATGTTAAATCTAACTTTTCATGTTGATAGCCTCCAACCACATACATTTACTACACCTGACAGTATCATGTGTGCAATAGGAAAAGAGGTACAGAAAGGTGTGAAAGAACCACATGAGCCAGGCATGGCCTTTTTGAACATAGTATGTCACATGTTAACTTATCGTGTTGTCGAATACTGCAGAGAAATCCAAATCTAGGACCAAATCAGAACTGCAGAAATGAAAAAGTCTACAGTTGGTTGAACAGTCTTAACACAGTATGTACCTCTGATATTTCTTTGACTTCCTGTGATGTGTCTGAGTAAGTGCAAGAGGTTTATACCTGTATTAAATCAAAGTTGCCACTGAAAGTTATGAGAGTTACTGTAAGAGTTAATAAAGCCAGCTACCTGGGTCAGTGGATGATATAATGGCACCAAACAGAAGGCAATCAGTGAGGAAGAAGTCTCCATCTGCAGCTCGGCCCATCAGCACCATCAGTCTGGTGAAGCCGTAGACGCAGGCCCTGAGATTGAGGACAAACAAACAGAAGGACACACAGTGAGGTCATCAGGGAGCGCCAGGCAGAGCAGGCCTATCAGTCATCTCTCTAACCACAGCAGGGCTTCCCCCAGAGTAGTCTGGGTAATGGGGCCAGACGCCACCAGCAGTTGACCCATTTCCAGGCAGTGGCTGCCTAGCACAGGTGGACACACAAAGCTGTGACTACACCGGGTAGCATAAAACTTTCACACAGTGGATCTACATGAATCTTCCTTTCAATCCCACACCCATCTGCATAATACACCCACACACGAAAAATATTCCACATTCTCTCCCTCATAAAAAAACTGTACACTATGAGCAAAAACTTGCTAACATTTCTATTCAGCATTCAACGGTGCAGTCCAGCTTCGACTGGCAACAGATGTGTGTTAAGTACTAATCCGGTAACTGTGATGCATCCCATAATAATCAGTGTGCCAGCATGTCCTCGGGGGATCCTTTCTGTCCATTGGCATAACTCTGTTACCATGGTGACAGCACACAACCTGTCCCCAAGGCCAGGATTTAAAGTACTGCCTTCAGGTCAAACAAGTAAGCTGTCTTATTCTTGTATCTTAAAGGGAGATTTGAAGTTATGGTAGTGACGTTCAGTGTGTGTGTGTGTGTGTGTGTGATACAGAGACAGAGAGTGAGACAGGCAGATACAGATGGAGAAAGAGAGGCCATGGATGTACTTTGTCAACTGAGTCAGTAAGGTTCCCTCAATCCCAAGACACTTTCCCCCACAGGATTTGGCCGACTCACTAACAAGCAACAGGATTGGTCAGGTCTTGTGCCTTATCATTAAAGAATGTGCACGTGACCCAACATGTCAAACTCTGCCTTGCATCCCAGGGGAAGTGGGGAGAGTTTGACAAAGGGTCCTGGGGAAGAACTAATTAATGCATAGAAGAAAGAAGGAAAGGACGAGAGGAAAGACAACATCTTTAATACTGGGTTTCAGCAAGTTGGAGAAGCCCATTAGATCCAGCTAGAGTTTCTAAATATTTTTAATCATCAGGAAAAAGAAAGAAATTAAACACAGAGGCTACTTTATTATGTACCACCTGTACTATCTACTGTTATTCAATACAACAGCCCTGGCATCACATCTGTCTTTACGAAGCTGATAATGTTCCGTGTCGGACGGCATTGTCAGAAATGTGTAAAATCTATTATATGTTTATTATAGAGTTAAATGGGACTACATTATATTACACTACATTGTATTTATGTAAATGAATATTAGAAACACTTATCAATATAATGCAGTCCAGTATGTATAATAAAAAATATAAAAAACATCAGAAAGAAAAAATACTACTACTACTATTACTACTGCTACTACTACTACTACTACTACTAATAATAATAATAATAATATCCTTCAAGGACAGAGGATCCTGGAGTTACAATGGGGGAAAAAACAGAACAGGAGTTTTGAGGTTTTCACACAGTTTTAGCAAATGAGTGCATCCGTAAAAACTGGTTTGCAAAGATCAAATTTTCTCCAAAGGCTGACAGTGCCATCTAGCTTTGTGAAGCCAGAATAGCACTACACATTAGTATCTGTGTCCAAGCTCCATGCTAAACACTAATGCTAAGCAGGTTTTGATTTTTTTGTGTATTCACATTAGATAAATTAAGTTAATTGTGCATTACATGACATAACATAAAATCAGTTTATTTCTTGGTAAAAATAGTAAATAACATTGATTTTATGTACTTTATACTAACTGCAAAAGCAATAGCAAAACATTTGTATTTAGTATAGACTGTATACTAATAATGCATATGGATTTACAAATGGCACAATATACAGGTACCTTCAAAAAAATAAATAATAAATAAATAATGAGCAACATAATTAATCGTGATCCAAACATGAACACATATGTATGTGCTGTAAATGACCAGGAAGAAGACAGAATGAGAAAAGTAATACAACACTGCTGCATTTTCTACTACTACTAAAATCATCATTCAAATCATTGAAATATAGGTCTGGGATTTAGAAATGCATTTTTCTGTTACAGTAGTTGTTATGTGTTCAGTTGTGTAATTGAACAAAAACAGTCCTTACCCTATGGTCATGCAGCTGATTATGGTACCCAAAAAAGCAAAGGTCAGAACAGATCCAAGATTCTCAATGAATCGTTTCTATAACAGAAATTAAAATGAACACCAGTTAGTAACACCAAACAAACAAACAGGTCACAAACATGCAACACATATTTACTTTTGTTCTTGTACCAAACAAGCAGCACACACTATAAGGCTGCTTTTTTCAAACTGACGGAGCACCTATATGAAAGGAACAGCCCTTTGATGATGTCTTTTTCCCCTTCTTGGAGGCATGTCAGGACGGCAGTCTCACCTGATTAAGGGTGTAAGCTCCATGGAAGATGATGGGTGGCAGGAACAGATTGAAAAGGACCTCGGGATCAAAGGTCTCCTGTAAAAGACAGAGCCGTTGTGTTGGTGACTGACAGGGCTCCGTGGGGAGCGAGAGGACTGCGTTTACTGAATACGACTGACTGACAGACAGATATTACACACACATATCTTTCACTTCAGCAGCTCTGTTTTGGCAGACAGGCACCAGTTCTTATTTCTCTTTGATTTCCAAAAACGCGGAAGTCTCCAGGTACCACGACAACCTTATCTGGCCTCTCTTTCGAAAAACAGCACTATTGCATGTGCCAATGTTCATGCTTTTTTGATTATTCTCACCCTTTAACATTGTAGAAAGGAACATTATAGGTACTAGCCAAATTAAATTAATCATGGCACAATGTTAGCTACCAAAAAGTGGACTCCCACATATCTAGAAACTAAAATCATTACTTTGGTTGCATATAATTACTGTGTACTGCACTAGCATCATATCCCTGATTCCAACTCAGACTTCCAAAGCTGATTGAAGCAAATCAAAATACAAAGTGAGTTGTCTAACTGCTTGTGTCAGTCTTCACCACAGAGTCCCCCAACATTCATTAAAATGGGAATTAGCATGTAGGCTACCATTAGTATAACCACATGTTCACTACAGATGGATTGACATTAAACAAAATCCGAGCTGCTAATCACAGCAACCTGCATTTCCTTCAACACAAACAATAAGCAGAGTGCAAGTCAAATTTTCTTTTACACATCCCACACACGTTCTCTGTCCGTTTCTCATCCTAGCCAATGTGATGCAATGATCAGAAAGGTATCTTTTCATGTTCTTCATCCTTGAATCTTTTTCCTGTCTATTGTGGGTACATTCTGAGGATCAAACAGCAGTGATATTCAATTCAAATCAAATGCTACATGCTACTTTTTCCTGATTCTTCATCCCACAAGGTTTCATTACATTGCAAAAACATTTATTACAATTAAATAAAATTTCAGTCCAAAAGGCAAGATGTGGTGATGATGCTTGCTGAAATAGGGCTGTGGTCACAGACCTTTGAGAATGGCCTATATTTTGCTTTTTTAAAAAGCAGACAAAAGGTTGAAGAGGCCAGAATATCGTGAATATTTGGATGAATGAAAATAGGTCTACCTCTGTAAATGCCCTATTTCCAGGACACATTGCATTTTGGTGAACATTTACACATGTATGTGTGGATATGTGGAAGATTCTTTTAATTATAATATCTAATGCTGGACAGCCCTGCGTTTGGAGGGCCACCATGCTTTCTCAGTAATTCATACTTCAAATGGTTGCTAGAGCTACAAATTGCTCCTATCTTTCTGCTACTATCATCCGGCTCAGTATAAATGACTTTTTTGCAGCTGTAATTACCCACACAGCACAATATATATGTACTTTTTCATCTGCACAGGCTGTGCATGATAAATACAAAATTGCATAACAGAGACTAATACATTCTGTAATCAATAAATTATGCATATGCCAGTGGTTTTATTCTAAGGGCCACCTGCACCACAAAGTTGAGGATGGAGGTGTGTTGTATACACTAATTGCCTCTTCAGCTGAGCAGCACTAAATTTAATCAGACCACAAACTTTAATGCCTTACTCCCCAGTGGAACATAATGGACTCAGTAATGCAATGAAATCCTTATCTCTCCCTGCTAGGTCCCCATATGTATCAGACTTAATGGCGTGAAGGCTACACAGAATGGTCTGACCGATGTAATGGCCTTTGTGGTAGCCTCTGCTGGTTTGCTAATGAGACCCCAGCATTCAAAGGGGCCAAAGAGTCCAAACCATTAGTGAAGAGTTACATTTGGCCCGGATGATTTGCAGGGTTCATGGTTCACTTACTTGGGTTGAAATTTCTCTCGAGTTGAAATATCGCTCTGAGATTAAGAAATACATTTTCAAATATGCTCATTCCACATCCTCTCATGCTTGTTGGCCATGCTGTGGCTGAATCCCTGGCTCATTGGCTGGTTCCTTTGACATGACAAATCTCTCTGATGGCACCGCTAAAATATGAAAGCGAGCCAGAAAACAGTAATAATACTAATGAGAGACAACCAGAGGCCCATCTCAAGGCTTAGGCTCCTCTACTTAGCAGTGATATAAGAGTCTCTGACTAATTCCTTTTGAACAAATAATTGCTGTGAGTAGTTTGCACTCTGGCTTAAGCTCTAGTTCTAACATTATTCTGTTGAACCTTAGTGACAAAAACAAACAATACAAGTATACTGTACTTTGATAAACTGTTTAAGAATCATTGTATGTGAAAATTCAAATGACACCCTCAGCATTACACAACATGAAACTCCTTCCTGAAAAGTGAAGTATCTAAAATGTTTAGTTGAGAACAAGTTTTTGACTGGAAGTATATTGGAAAAGGTTTATAGTGGAGTCTTTACAACATTAACTTTGTCTCATCTATAAGAATATTATATTTATGAGATATGTAATATATAATACATATATTATGTTATGTATATATATTATGTTTAATCTCTTAATTGTAAGAATATTAATATAATTGTTCTGACCAAACATCTGAGTCAGTAGAGTTCCTAAAAGTAATAGATAATTAAACTCAGTCAGCATCCAATCATAAGCAGTGGTGCATCTCTACTATACTAAGAAAACATAATTGATATAAATGCACTGGATTTTGTGATTTGGAAGACTGTATCACAGTTCCCTCCACTTTATAACAGATGATAGATATACACATCCATTACTGTTTCACAGGTTGAGATGACCATCTCTGTCTACGAGGAAAAGCTGCAGTGCCTGCTGAGATTACCTAACTACCTCACATCTCTCCTGCAGTGCAGAGCAATCTACCCCAATATCACTTGCAGTATCTCATTATGGGAACTCTGCATCAAAACACAAAACTAGGAAAATGTCCATATTTCTAGAAAGAATTAATTGGGTTTTCTGATGGTATTCACCTGTTTGGGTGTGCAGTTTTTGGCAGGAAAATACTTTTAAGAAAATGTTAGTGTAAAGCCTTTTTTGTTCATTGATCGGACCCTTTGTGTTGTCTATGTATATACTCTGTTTATTGGTTTCTGTGTTTAGTTGTCTTCTAATTTCCCCTTGTTGCGCACAGCACACCTGAAAATGTAATCTCCCCTATCTGTTCCTTAATAAATCCTTAATATAGGTTAAATTGCTCTCTTGCCCTCTTTCTCTCCAGTACCACAACTCTCTTGCTTCCCTAATAACAAACAGACCGTGCAAGTAATTTAGAGGAAAACCAATAACTAAGCACCATTAGAGGAGACTATTGATGTAACTACCCAGCATGCACAAGGGAAAAAATATAGATGTGATCAAAGGAAAGGCAGTGAAGAAAACATTTTATTTCAGACAAACTAAAACTACATCAGAGAAAATAAAAGCATCCTGTAGGGTGCAGTTTGTTATGACATGATCCCTGTGCAATATTGATTAGCAGCTGCTTTTAAAAAACAATATTTTATTAGGACAGGTTGCTTCACTTTAAACTAGTGCCTACGTTGTGTCATAAGCTGCAGCACCTATCAACATATAAGATTCACTTTTGTAACATGTGTTTGAAGTGCAAGTTAAATGAAATTGCCATAGTTACCATATGAGGGGTTGAGACCACTGGGCATCTTTGGTTGACCTTCCCAACATGTCTAAAACAGTGAAAGTGCGATGTGATGTTGACCGTCAAGATGTGAGGAGTGCTGTTAAGACCAGCACAACTGCACACAGTCTCCATATTGTCCACGTGTTCTCCCCAGTGAAATGACAAGAATCTCACTGTTAACCCCACAAGCAAGCCTGCAGAGGAGCACAAAAAAGAAAGAAAAGGCTGCTGTTATGAAACCGACGGCGACCATTTAATAGCTAATGACATTACAAACATATTCCAGAAGTAAATAAATCATAATGCAGCAACTTTAATGCAAATAACTATAACATAACTTACTATAACAGATGTTATACACAAATGTACCAAATACAGGAAAACAATATACATTTCATGGTATTATAGTGATGACACATTGGTGAAACTGCAACCTTTTAAATATTACATGAATCAAACATACTGCTGGTTGGTAAGGACTAAATAGTTTATGGCATCTAGAGCTACCTGGCATTTAATGTACCGTATTTGGTGTGATGGTAGTCTAAATTAAAGTCCAATGTAATTTATCACCATAAAGCCAAATAATTTCTCAATTATACAAAAGACAACCATATATAATACCGTTCAAAATATTCTTATCCATCAATTATTTTAGCTGTGAACAATAGGCCCTTTTCACAGCAGACACAATTTTTGACTTGTTGAAGCAGGAATCAAAGCACAGGTGGAATTAATAACATTAATTATGGCTGCATTCCATTTAGGAGAGCAAGCTCCAGGGCTCTGGTATCGTGTATTCTCACTCAATGACATGACTTACTGGGACACTTAATGGAACAGAGCCCTGGTTCGTGTTATTACTTACACCTGTGCTTTCAAAATGATTTTTTTTTTAGCTAGTTGTTTTAATTGTCAATTTCCCACAACGATGAATGAACTAGGTAAAGCCAAGTTAGACGACGTGGCCGTCTATTACACTCCTACGTAGACCATACATTCGACAAATTGTGACCAATATTGACTTTATTTCATTATTATACTCTTATATTATTTCTGCTGTGAGTTCAGGAAGTGATGTCGAATAACGGCTTCCGTACTCTATACTCTAAATAAGCTATTAAGGCTACTTACCATAAAACATTGCACCTCCAGTTTCATTTATGAGTCTATATTTAAACTGTTTTAACTTCCACACACTGAGAATGGTCATAACTGCCAATACAACTGCAGCGAGTCCTACTAATGTCACACTGTCTTGTCTGTGCTTCACAGTACCTGCCATCTTCAAAGCCTGGTTCAAACTTTTCGGAAACCGCTAGTGTACTTCTGATTCAATTCAGCAGCAGCAACATCCGCATCAGCAACGTGCTGCTTTTACTGTCGCTTGTAAATTTCATATTTCTCTTTAACAGGTGGGAAATAGCCATACAGAGGCTGTTTAGCCAGTTTATTGTTTTTGGACAACAACAAAATTGATTATGTAATAAAGATAATTTAGGGAGCATACTTTTATTTTTTGAATCAAGACGTATAAAGTTGTTGTTTTTTTCTTACAGTGTTAATAAAACAAATGTGCACAAGTAAAATGCAAA
Organism: Nannoperca australis; assembly: GCA_036023655.1. NCBI lineage: Eukaryota > Metazoa > Chordata > Actinopteri > Centrarchiformes > Percichthyidae > Nannoperca > Nannoperca australis. The sequence continues at coordinate 24,626 of JAVQJD010067225.1, forward strand.
TGCGGCGAGATATACCTAGAACGACAACCGGACATGGTATGATTACCATAATCTTAAGAAGCCAAATTATAGCTTGTTAGACGTGTAAAAATAGGAAAGTTTTCATCTACCCACTGAAACGGCTCATGTCGTTATGCCTTTGGGGTGGTTTAAAACAATTCGGTATTTCCCAAGACACATGATTGCACCACTCATTGGGCGTCAGCCTCTGCTTTTCCAGCAGATGGCGGTATATACAAACTAATGCACCCATTAAAGCTCCACTCTCAATGTCCCTTACTAAATCAGACATGTACCTTAATTAGTGGTTCATTAGTTGATTGGTTGTTTCGTTGTTATGGCTTTCATGTACTTCGATTGTAATACAAAAATAATAAATATATAATGAAACATTTAAAATGCCTATATGTGTGTGTCTTGTGGTTTTTGCCTCTAGGCTGCAAAATTAAACACTGAATGTATCACTGTTGAATTAGACTCATTGGACCTATTACACATGCAGGTGATGGTGTACAGACAAGTCTATAGATTATGTTGTCTGATAAAGAAAACAAGGGGGTATGAAGCTGCTGTAGGCTCACAATTTTTAGCCTTTGTTTGCACGTTGCACTGCATGGTAATCTAAGTTAAAGGTTAATTCTAGATCATGTTACTATTTTCCATAAAAGATTGGTTTTAGGCTGTTTGAGGCACTGAGTAAAAAATAGAAATTTGGGCACACTTTACACTGGGGGCGGTGTTCCAGACAAGACAATATTAGAACAATCGCCTAGCAACCGTGGCCGTAAACAGACAGCGGATGTCGTAAAGAGCAAAGAGGCTGGTGTTGAAAAGAGTCGAAACAGAACCCATTGTGGTGTTGGAGAGGACTGAGCTGCTGCCCGAGAGAAGAAGAAAAGAGGCAATTCCGTTACCACAAAGGGACTCGCGATAAGCGGACAGATATGGACCTTAACGCACAACACCGACGCTGTTGTCCTTTGTGAAGAGGACCGCGTCGTCAAGCCGGAAAGAGCCGGTACGTGAAGAGTTAAGACTCGACATCCCAACTGTTTATTTCGGCAGCTAGCAGGCTAGCTGGCTAGATACCTATGAGCCAGAAAATGGGAAGCCCGTGTGTGTTCGCGTGATAGAGATCTTAGTCGAGATTTGAAGGTGCTGTTTTCGGTTTAGATATTGTTGGCGGTGACTTAAAGTATCCATCGCCCGCCTCGTAAGTAGCCGCAACTTTGAAGAGTGATATCAATTGAGCGCTAAGCATTTCACTACTAGTACAGACCCGGAGAGGGGGGGAAAAGTCATACAGGTTTGTTTCACGGCTTTTTTTCCTTCTCTTGGCGGCGCGTGTTCACGTCGCACTAAGAGTAAGATAACGTTAATCGCCACTTTACTCAGTTTATTGTAGAATGTGAAGAAAGCAAAAACTACAGCGACGTAAAAGAAAGTGTGACACTTAAAGCGTCACTGTTGCTACTCTAAAATTGATTAAACCATTGGATAAAATACCAGACGACAGTTTTTTTTTTTTTTTGTGGGTTTTTTTTTTTAGAAACAAACTCTTATCAGATGTCCACATCCGCTGAACGGTGACAGGAAGTTTATTATTACCGCTAATGGAGCTGCTGGTGTTGTCATTTTATATTTGTTACAGGAAAACTATGTTTGATACTCAAAAAAATCTTATCTAATCCTCTCTGTAGTCGTTTCTTTCATTAGTCATGTCCATCGCAGGTGCCTAAACACAACTTAATGTCGACCACTAAATCTAACTAACAAACCTGCAATGGAGTGTCATCATGCAAACAGCTACTACGCAGCCAGACAGATGTATGATGGGCGAAAACGTGTTGCCCCTTTTAAACCTCTAAACGCAGTGCTTTGGCTTTTTGAATGCAGACCATATCCAGGTATATAAACAACAGTGGTGTTAAGAAGGGATTCATCTGCTTGAGGTACCGTTAACATGTTAGATTTGGTTTTATCTTATGATCAAAACGTGTTTTTTTTTTCTTTTGCACCGCTTCCTCTTTTACCTGGCACTGTGGGTTTTGACTATTCAAAGACAACGTGACCTCAACAGGTTTCCCCTCGGCCAACTTGAGTTGGAGTGATCTTTGCTGTGTATTTGCTTTTCCTTCTCTGGCGTGTGCAAATGGCAGGTCGAGCAATTTGCCCATGAGACAGAGAGGCTCGGGCACTGAAAATAAAAGCGTAATTTGCAAAGCAGTAATAGCTAAATTGATTTGACCATGAGATTTCTGCGATTGTATGCTCTTTGCAAACTTCTGCCCTTGATTTATTCAAGGGAAAATAGATTACCACAACAGTTCTACTGTTTGGTCCAGAAAAGGCTTATAATAAGTCCGAAGGAATTTCTCTTTACAGTCTAATGAATAGAATGGGCTGCTTAGAATTAAATCTTTCCATATCAGGAGACTAATTGTGGAGACTTTCTGCAAGGTTAGTTGACAAGGGAACTATGAAAAGAGAGCAATACACTTAAGACGTTCTGCTGGTGGTTGATTTGAATGTTTCTCTGTGCTCAGCAGGGAAACATATTCTAATTGAAGCCTAAATGCTCCCACGGGAGCAGTATATTTTGGTTTTTGACCTCCAAACTCACCAAATCATACTTGGATAAAGCAACTTCTGCAACAGATGGAGCTACATTGAGACGTAAATGATAAATGTCTGTCCTGTAATCAATTCTGTCCTGTAATCAATCCCCCCCCCCACTCCAAACATATTTTCCATTTGTTTAAACAAAAGCTTGGCTTGTTCTGTTTTTTCAGTTTGAGTGCAGCGTCACTTGGATGACACTTTTGTTTTGCAGTAGCATTAACACGAGATTTAAATGCACGGCAACTTTTCCAAACTTCCACAGAGCGATTGCTGGCTCGTGAAAATGTGCAGCTGTTGAAATGAAACGAAACAAAGCGCGTTATCTGGTGGAAGAATCCGTCTTCCCCAGCTCGAGTGTGTCCTTCCAAACAGCTGCGGCGTTTTTGGCGCAAAGCAGACACCATTGATATTCTCATTAAAACCTCTAGCGTTTGCTTTGGGCCAGAGATGAATCGGACTAATGTTAGTGTGGGGAGGCTTGCTAATTGGTGCTTATATTCTGAGGATTTACCATTAGGCATGCGAATGGTACTGTCATTTGTATCTGTCCATCACTGTCTACGTGTTTGCTGTACTGAGGCAATCCGGCTGCGGCTGAATGTTTTTGTGATCAAACATTATTGACTCCCTCAGTCGATAACCCTGGCAACAATAGTTCCTCTCTCCAGCTAGAGCCGCACATTGCAGCGGGTGGGGTGGGTCGTCAGAGGAGGCTTTTTCCGAGCTTTGAGTAGGGCTCGGTTGTAATGCCGGCGGTCTCCGGGGGTAGACACGTTCATGGTTGCGCGTGTGTGTGTCCATTCAGAGATGGAGGACTGCTACTCTGTATTCAAGTGATCTCTTCTCATTCATTTCCATCACAAGAGCGATACCTCAAAGTTTCTCTCACCTTGCTGTCCACCAGCTCTACGTCGGTTGTATCCTCCCTCTCTCTCTTTTTCCCACTCCTGTCTCCCGGTCCTTCTCACCACTCCCTCCTTTACAGCCTCTTTTGCATTTCCAGGGGAATTAATCAAGCATGTTCGTGTGTGGCTTGACTTCATTATATCATAATGAAGTTTAGCCTCAGGTGCAGCGAAGGAAATGGGTTAGCCCGCGAGTAGCCTTGCCCCACACACTATTATCTGAAACCAGTTTTGCACAATGAGCTGTGGAAAAGATTATTCAAGAAGGAAATTTCTATTTCAACCCTCCTCTTTCTTATCTAGGTTATTCTGTCATAATCTAAGTTTAATAAAAGTTGAAATATTAGGATATTACGATGTCATCTTCGTCGTCTCGACCTTTGTCATTCTGTTTTAAGCCAACATGGGGCCTATTGCTTCATCGGGCGCCTTTCTGTCCCAGTAATGAGCCATTTTGCGGCTCTTAACATCTGCCAAACTTGGAACATTTTGAATGCGGGACTCATCTCCCATGCATGAGGAGTCAGGCATCCTTTGATTTGCCCTCTTTTCTTTGCTTCTCTTTCGAAGCGCTCACCGCAGTACTTTGTAGACAGAGTGCGCTGAAAAACTTTCTTACCCCAGTTTTGGCAGCGGCTGTGTATGATGAAAGGTAATTTGGTGCTCATTCTAAACAGGGCTTCTCCTCTTGATATTGTGCACCCCTTTTTCTCACAGTGCAGAGGGACCCGTGGGGGTCGGGGGAAGAGCGGGGGGGCTCATTAATAACATGTTTTCTGTGGTCACAAGGAGGTTTGTCCAAAAGAAAAAGCTGCTTTAAATTTCACTGCCCTCCTATTCCGGTGGGTAACATCTGTGTTAGGATACACAGCATCTGGCTGTAATTTAGAGCTTTAAGTGAACTTGACCCATGTCAAAAGCCTGAATAGGCAACCTTGTCATGGAACTCAACACGGTCTGCTTTCCTCTCTGCATGTACCAGCCATGGGGTGGCATACAGCGAGTAAGGGAGTTAAATAAATGGTTTTGCAGGTGTAAAATTCAGGAGAAGCAATCCAGTGGGGTAATAAACAAGGAAAAATGTCCCTGCATTAAATGACCACGCCATTCTTCCAATAAAGCTGAATGTTTTGGTCTCATTCACACTATTACTCTGTGTGCAGCAGCGGCTCATTACTCCACAGTGTCCAGCTCTAGCTCGGGGCTTGTTCCAGCTCGCCGCAGCTCTCTGTCGCTTTTTGAAGAAGTCGTCATCTTCTCGGCCCGGCTGAGATTGTGTTCCCCCCCCCCCCCTCGATCCCTTTGTCGATCCCGGTTAAATCTCACATCTGCTTCCAAGATCAAGCAGCCACGTCTATGCCGTAACTGCCTGTGTCATTTGCTAAATGGCTCTTTTTTCCCACCCTTTTTTTTTTTTTTTTTTGTTTTCTTTTGAGATTTTGTAGCAACTGGATATTCAATTTTTTCCCTTCAAGCTATCTGCTTCCTCTTGCTCCCTGTAGTAAACGGCACAAGGCCCACATCCTTTTCACTTCTATTGAAATTGTTATTGTTAGTCACACAGACTTGGTTTCTTTATTTCCCATCTCCCAATCCATCTTCCTTTGCCAATTTAATATTCATATTTTGTAGAATTTCTTTCTCCAGACACTATTAAATAATTGTGTTGCCGTTCGTTTTAGCCGAGATGTTGTTTGGATATTGTTCATTTATCACACTGGAGGCATTTTGTTGACGTCAATGTGGACCTACGGTTATTTTTATTTAGCTTGTCCAATGAAATGGGGTTTCAGACCGAATGCGTGAAGCATGATCTTTTTTTGATCTTTTGCAGTTGTGCTTCTGCGATATCGCAGGTTAATGTGGGCATAAAGTGGCATACACACAAATTCCCATGAGTCCCATGTCTTGGGAAATTGTGACACATTACCGGTAAGATTTACAGTAGCTATTTGATTTAATACGGAGTTTAAAAAGTGATTCAAGATTGCTTGTGTTAAATGATGTAAAGTTAGTCTGCCACTCAGTATCCTTATCTTTTTGATTTTGTTTTTTTGGGTGCACTGCTCACTGGTGAGTCACATTTTAGATTTGTGGTGAGAACAGGAAAAAAAAATGCATGAATCAGTTTTCTTTTCTATAAAAAAAAAAAAAAAATGTAGTTCAGCTGTCTGCAGCTCCCCTATTTGGATATGGTCTATTTTTACATTAGTGATGTTGGCCTGATCCGCGCAAAGTATTTTCAGACCGAGGTGCGAGGTAAGAACGAGTGTATTCAGCTTCTTATCTGACACTCCACAGCCGCTGCTCTCTTGGCTGCCTCCAGCCCCCGTGTCTTTCCAAATCTCAGCCACTTCGATCTGAAGGCGAAATGCAAGGAACCCATCGACACGCGCACTAATCACACGAGTGTGGCTGCTCATTAGCCATGCCCTCTCAAGTCAGCTGTCCTAATAGGCATGTCCTAATGAGCTCTAATTGAGGATGGCTAATTTGCATGGCTAGAGTCATTGTCTTTCTTAAAGCGACTTAGAAGGCCTGGATTATACTCCAGAGCGGACACGTTTGTGTGCGGTCGCGGAGCATTTCAAATTATACTTGTTTTTAGAGCCCGCTCGGCAGACGCGTTCGACACATGCGCAGTAGATCGGCGTTTACACAAACAACTAATCAAACATGACGACACTAAAGCAAGAAGAAGAGCTGCTTTGTCTGTTGTACCAAGCGCAAAAAGAGAAAAAAAGAAA
>JAVQJD010067245.1:0-22532 GCA_036023655.1 Nannoperca australis
GATTAATCAGCCCAATACAATAATTTAACAGAGCATGCTATTGACGTGAGTGATAACGTTTTAATTTGCAGCACTTGTTTTCATCTCTGCACTGTGGTGCCAGACAAGTGGTGTTTAGTGTATTAGGACAAATTATATAGGGCCAGTGAAGTAATAATGATAGTAATAGAAATATAAATCACTAATACTTAAATAATTTCCTTTTCTCAACTTTATATACTTTCTGTGAAGGTCTTATTTCTAGTATGAGTTTAAAAACAAAATTAGAATTTACTTGAATCTAATTTTGAGAAAAAAACCCACTTATAATGTCTGCCATATTCTCTGCGCTGGAAGGTGTGTCCACAGAGGAAGGTGAAGGCGGAGCTGGCCTTGTGGTGTCGACTGGTGACGCTCTCCACCTGCAGCTGAAGGTGCAGCTCCAGCGATTTGGTAGCGGTCAGGTCAGCCAGTGACGTGTTTCTCCGGAAAGGAGCAGACAGGAAGTTGTAGGTCTGTGTGCCCTCATCTTGTAAAAGACCATCTGTGCATACGCTCTCTGCAATGAGGTGACCCCTTTGCTCCTTCTCCAGGGAGCACAGCAGAGAGGCCTGAGGTGCAAAACAAACAGGTCATTCATTTTCATTCATATTCATAGTCATTTTTAACAGGAATTAAGAATGAAAGTAGAGTTATATAGGTATTAAACACAATGGCGCTGTTTAACGTCAGCAAATTTAAAGTCTTTGAATGTTTGTTTTTCTAAAAGTAAGAGTACTGGACTTACATTCACCAGGTGGCCAGAAACATTACTCCAAATGAATGCTAACTTTGCTCCGAGCTGGATGTGTAAATAGGCTACTGTTTGCTAACAAGTCATTTTTTATTTATAAAGTGATGATATGTCAAGTTTGTGTTTCCGCGGCCTCCAAGTGGCATTAAATAGGAATAAAAGGACATTTGTACCCAAAAAGGGCAATGGATTGAAAAAATTATAAAGAGGATGAAGTTCTTTCTCTCACCTGAACTTCCTCCCACACTGGCATCTCCTCTAGCGCCACCCCCAGGTCGCTGGTATCCACAGCTTGATTTTGCCTCTTGTAGAAACCTGGGTTGCGGATGCGGCCCTGTCTGGCAGAGAAGCTGGTTGGGATTTTAAAGGTACGCACGGTGATAATCTTCATCGGCTCCACGTGTCCGTACACAAATTTCTTCTTCTTCAGATTTCCAGCGAGACAGGAGGAGGAGGAGGATGTGGAGGAAGCAATGCTTGCACTGCTCACCCCTTTGCAGGTGTTTGATGCTGTGGTGCCCATGCAGGTATCTGCTGTATCTTCCTCTGTCAGAGTGCTCAGGCCTTTCCCTCTCCCTTTAGCCCCTTCTCCCTTGTCTTTGCCTCCAGCTGCCCCTTCAGTTTCCCTGCAGCCACCCATCTCCTTACTGAACATGCGCTCCCACGCACTGTAGTTTTCTAACAGATCAGCATCCACTCCCGAGCCCCTGGCAATAGCCTCTCTGTCCTCCTGGGTTAGCTCAACCATATCTTCATTTTCATCTTCATTTTCATCTTCATCCTCATCATCTTTATCCTCAGGGGTATTGATGACAAACATGTTAAAAGACTCCCAGGCATGACCACTGGCAGCTGCTCTTTCTGCTCTCTCCTTCTCCAAGGCGGCCTTTCTCTGCTTCTCCTTCCTCCTCTTCTCCTCCCTCCTCTCTTCCTCTTTCTCCTCCTCTTCCACACTCCGGACCAGCTCTGGGAACAGTTTCTTCATCTTCATGGAGTGAAACAGGCGGTCCTGGTCTTTCAGGGCCATGGCCAGGTCCAGACATCCTCCCTGCTCTCTTTCCATTTGCAGGTTTTCATGCAGCTCTGTGTGCGGATAAGAATGGGCGTCGTTAGCCGGCCAGCGGTTCCACTCCATGGAGCAGCAGACCACACTGGCCGGACACACCTGGAGGTGAGCTGCCTGCGAGGAGCGGGGCAGGTGCACCGGGCAGCCATACTCGGCGTTGAGGCAAGGCACCCTCACGTTAGGGCAGAGCAGCATGTGATCCTCCTCTTTGCACAGGTGGAAGAGAGCTCCGCAGTGCAGGCGGCAGGGGATGACCGCACAGCACACAGAGACCTCCACCCGAGCCCTGCAGCGCCGGCTGTAGCAGGAATCACAGTGGACATGCTGTCGCACCCTGGACACTCGAGATCGATGACTCTGATTGAGTTTAGGGAAGAAAAAAGGAAAATGGAGAAACAGATTGATTGTCAGAATCAAGAAAAGTCACTAAATCAGCATTTTGAGGGGATTTTAAACTCAAAGTAACACTTTTTCATACTTTCTTTACATTTAATTTACATTTCAATGGTCAGTCATATTTATTAGCAGTTATCAGAATCAGAATCAGAATCAGAATACTTTATTGATCCGAGAAGGGAAATTGCTTTTTGATACAGTTGCACTGCTCAATAAAAGTTATTGAAAAAATAAAGAATAATAAACAGTAGAATATAAATAAAGATATAAATGTTATTGCACCCTAAGTTATTGCACAAGAGGCTTGATAGAGTTATTGCACTATTGTTCTCCTCCATGCATAATTAAGGTTTAATCTCTACAACTCCAATGATCCGCAGGTGGGTCACTAATTACAAACTTGTGCTGTTCAGCCAAACATTGTTAAAACTAACAGAACTTTATTTTAAAATCTGGAGGAGATTTCTGAAGTTTCTAAAGATCCCAAATATGTCAGGCTGAATTTGAAGAATTTGTGTATATAATTATTCCCAAAACATCTACACTACTTTAATTTGATTTAATGGTTCAGACTTGACAATTTCACTATGTGTAAATACCATACACCCTCAGCCAAACAAAATATATTGTATATCATACAGGCAGTGTGGAAAAAGACCTTAAAGCAACACAAAAGTGGAAAAATGACAACATTTGATTTAAAAATTGCTAAATAAAACCATACCATGTTTTAGATTCTCTGGAACCACTTTTCTTTATTCTTAAGCTGTTGGTCTGTCCTGCAAACAGGGAGGACATATAAATCTCAAAGACTCACAGTACAAAGCTTGAAAAAATGTAAACACACAATGGCAGGAAACCAGCAGAGATACAGACTTTAGCCTACCGCTGTAAGAGTTGGAAAGGAGAGACACACGCTCCTTGCACTCCGGCTTGTGCTGGAAAGACCAAAGTGTCTGTGTGTTTGTGTGTGTGTGTGTGTGTGTGTTATAAATAGAGCAGAGGTCTGACCGAGAAATGTTACACCGGCAGTCAGAAACACGGTTTGGATTACCAGCACCCTCGGCCACTTGCATCAGGAATTTTCTCTCACCATATATTGTGTGAGAAGATCCCAATCATATTGTGGTTGTGCATACAATTGATTTCAGCCTGCAGAGAGCAAAAGCTGCCTTTTTTAATGTCCAAATAGTGTCCTCTAGTGGAGATGTAAAAATGACCAAAACATTGTCTGTGTGTGTTGTATTGCCATCACTCCAACAGAAGATTATCTATTTATTCTGTACTGGAAACAGGTGCTCAGACACATTCATCCCACCCCAGAATGAATGAGTTTGCTGGTTGTGGCTTGAATCCACGGCAGCAGAGTGAGAAATTGAGGAGGGAGTTATGTCTCCTGCTAAACCTGCTTGGTGCTGCTTGGCTAATTTTAACCTGCCAGTTCAAAGAGCACAAGGACAGAAAGCAACGTTATAAAACCAAAGAGGAAACAACAAGTCTGCGGTGGCACCTTGGTAAGACATTCGTGTAGATATGGTTTGATCCCTTTGTGTGTCGAAATACTTTGATAATGTCTTTATGTTGATCTAAATTGTAAGCAGAACAGTGAAACTACTCAGACAAGTAATAAAACTGCAAAAGTTAAATATGTCTGTTTCTTTTAGGGTTTGTCTTATTTACTGTTGAGATTTAGATTTTGCCACAGGACACAACTGAACAATGCTACTATATAGGCTGGTAGTTCATAATTCACGTGGAATAAGATAATTTTAATGCATTTTTGTAGGAGTGCTTTGGATCAAAGTAACATTTGTTGTATACTCAGTGCCTGAAGGACGAAAGCTGTTTCATCAGTGCAAAATGCATCCCATAACTGTTTTTTTGTGCTGCTGATTTGTTGTATGGCCTGTGTCATTGGATCCCAACCTGAGGGTCAGGTACTAAAGGGTCACTCTGTAAACCAGACATCATGAGATAATGAAATAGAGGCTGAAAAGGAAAAAAAATCATGCTACTCTTGTGAATTACTGCATAGTTTTACCAATTCAGGCCTCTAAAAATTATTGATTGATTGATCGCAGGCCCATGTGGGTCACAATGTTACAGATTAAAGTATGTGCGTCAGTTTTCTGTGTTTTTCTTGCAGGATTACAAGATTTCTGTTACCTGACCTGAACAGGTCCAGTAGATATGGTGAGTCACAGACTTTCTAGATTTACATCTTGTTGTTGTTGAAATTAAGGTTAAGCATTTAACAACCTTGATGTATGTTGTAAATCTTTATCTTTCTCCTTAATCATTCTTTCATCCTAGTGGGCTCCTCTCTTTTTCTTTCTCATCCAATCAGAGTCATCGATCTCGAGCGTCCAGGGTGCGACAGCATGTCCACTGTGATTCCTGCTACAGCCGGCGCTGCAGGACTCGGGTGGAGGTCTCTGTGTGCTGTGCGGTCATCCCCTGCCGCCTGCACTGCGGAGCTCTCTTCCACCTGTGCAAAGAGGAGGATCACATGCTGCTCTGCCCTAACGTGAGGGTGCCCTGCCTCAACGCCGAGTATGGCTGCCCGTTCCACATGCCCCGCTCCTCACAGGCAGCTCACCTCCAGGTGTGTCCAGCCAGTGTGGTCTGCTGCTCCATGGATTGGCTCCGCTGGCAGACTGATGATACAAACCCACACAGCAACAAAACCCTGCAGGAGAATCTGATGAAGGAAAATGAGGGACACGGGGAGGCTCTGGATCTTGCCATGGCCCTGGTTGATCAGTCAGACCTTTACAGCCGACTGAAAATGAAGCCCCTCTATCCAGAGCTGATGGAGGCAGAAGAGGAGGCAATAAAGGATGAGAAGAAAGAGGAGACGGCAGAGGGAGGGTTTGTCAATGGCACTGCAAACACAGATACCAATGAAGGTAAATCACAGTGCTAGGTAACTTTAAAGGCCCTGAAAACCTGAAACTTTAAAATATTTTCTCCATCAACTTCTTACTGTAAGTGAGATGGTCCTACATTAACAACATTTTCTGCTTAGTTAGTCAGTTTTGGTTATTTCACAGAAGATATTTCTGTATTTCTTTTTCTTTCTGAACTCCTCTCACTGATTTGAAGTGGGCGGGGCTCAGGCACAGTGTGATGTCATTGACTCCTGTGCACCAATTAGGAATGAGCAACATTTGTGAGGTTTGAACCATGTGTGATTTTGAGACAGTGATTAATTTTTATGAGAAAATTTTTTTCAATTTACAGCATTCTTGGAACAAATCTCTCCACAGGCACATGATATACTGTACGTTACCTGCTGTAACGACCAAACTTTTAAAAGTGTATCTAAATCTTTTCTTTCCTCATCTGTTGCCATTACATTTCTCCTGTCTCCCCACATCTGTTCCTGCAGAAAACAGCATATGTGAGAATAATGTTACTGAAGAGAGCAGTGTGGGTCAAGGCTTAGGCATCAACATAGAGAAATACAACCTGTTTGAGATGATGTTCAGCATGGAGAGAGGCGGCTGTGCGGTCGCTGAGGCAAACCAAAACAATCCCAAACAAAAACCTGGTGAGAAGGAGAAGACCCAGCGGCAGGACAGCACGGGGGAAAAAAGATCTGCAGACCACAAAGACACAGAGAAAGATGGAGCTGCTCCAGACACAAGTAAGACAGGACACGCCCCTTGGCAGGAGGGGGTGCTGGAGCGTGTGGGGCAGGATCTCAGCCCGCAGGAGTTCAACATGTATGTGGTGCATCATGGGCGTATGCTGCTCACTTTCGGACAGATCCATGCCTGTACACCGAGGGAAAAAGATTTTGTCTACGGCAGCCTGGAGCCGATCCCAGTTCAGACCCTGCGCTCTTTCAAGGTGATTATTCCAAGCTACACTGGCATTAAAAATGTTTTTCAGTGTACTCTCTTGGCTTCTAATGCAATATATTTGCATATATTCTTCCCATAAGATCCCTGACAGCTATCACTTCAGGCAGAGGGCTCATGTGTACGACACGTCTGTGCGGGCTCTGAGTGAACCGCGCAGTGTGGACACATCGGACCTCGAAGTCAACGAAGAAGACTGGTTCAGTGATGAAGCAGCTGCCACCCTGCTGGGCTACGCCGAGAAGGAGGTCATGGGTCACAAGGTCAGTGTCACATAGAACCAGTCATGTTTGAAGTCATGCAGACTTTGTTTTAGAATCGTGTGACAGTCAAGCAGCTCCCACAGATTATGTATATTTAGTTTTCCTCTTATTTTTGTTTTCACTACAAGAAGGATGTGAAACTCCAGAGGGACAGAAACAACTCAGAAGCTGCTCAGTTTGCATGTTTAGGTCCTTCTCTCTGTGTACACAGTAAAAGGAACATGTATTAACAGATATATTGATTTAGAGTCTTATTAAGGACCTATGGTAGACAGAATTTGGCTGGAGAGATGGCTGAATTTCAGTGTTGTCTGACTTGAATCCCCAATCAAATAAATCCTCATAATTTATATATTTTAAATATGTGGTGCATTTCCCGACCAAAACCAGTTTCACTACAAGTTGATTTTGTTGTGTGAAAAAGTAAGAAATGCGCTCCTGCAACACTCCTCAACACTTGTGGTGAGCTGAGTTTATTAAATAGCTACATTTTAATGCAACAACCTTTGTGAGGCACTTTGGAAATTAGTGGAAAACAATGGCTTCCTAGAATGTATGTTAAACAGCATATAACTCAAAAGTCTAAAACAGTACGAAATGCTTTGTAAAATGTTTGGAAGTTATCGCAAATAGCCTGAAACATGTAAAAACGTTGGCACGGTCCTTTTAACTAGAATGAATTATTTTTTGTGATCGACTGGTTTCCATGCAGATCAGCGTGTCAAAGGGAATCGATGGCCTCTTTGTTGACATGGGAACTCAGACGAACTGGTTTCGCTCGGCTCCGTTTACAGGGAAGACCACTCTGGCGGAGGTGATGGTGGACAGACCACTGAAGCTTCATCTTCAGCTGCAGGCAGAGAGTGTGAACAGCAGACACAACAGAGCCAGCTCTGTCTTCAGCTACGTCTGTGGGCACACCTTCCACCGCAGAGAGTTCGCCACACATTTCAGGTGCCCCGCTGACCTCCTAACTCCTGTCACATGTGTCATTTTCAGAAGTCTGTCTCTCTTATGTATGTACTAACGTTTAAGTAATAAATGCTGATTTGTCACTAAGAAACCAACTGTCCGCTGTCTTTTTCATTTGTCTTTCTCATTTGGGCGTGTTGAATGAATGTTTTAATGATCATATCCTTTCCAGGAACGTCCACAGCGACATCCAGACGTGTTTGAGTGGGTGGTTCATGCAGAGATGCCCCCTGGCGTATTTGGGGTGCACCTACAGCCAGAGGAGGTTTCAGCCCTCCACACATGAAGCCACTGTCTCCTACAAGTGAGCACAACTCACATTCATCAGTGGAGACTCCAATATTTGGGTCTACCATTTTGTTTTAATATATAATATTTCTTCCCTGCAGTCAGCAGCTGAGGACTTTCAACTTGCGCCCAACCCTTATAGCTTCCTCCACCGCTGGAAGGAAGAGAGGAGGTCCGGCAGGAGGAGGGGAGGACTCTCTGAGCTCGCTGCCCTACGAGGTGCTGTGCCACATGGCCAGTTTCCTGGACAGTCTGTCCCTGTCCCAGCTGGCTCTGGTGTCCCAGCTCATGAGGCAGGTGTGCTCCTCTCTGCTGCAGGAGAGAGGGATGGTCACGCTGCACTGGGAGAGGAAGACCTGCTCACATGGGGGAGCCAAGTGGAGGGCCAAACATGTGAGATATTCTACTGAATCAACCAGACCATCCATCATTTTAGTGTTTCCTTTGCTCTACTCATGACTTTCCTGCTGTTTCTCTCCAGGTGTGGCAGTTCAGTCACCTCTTTACTACAGTGGATTCGTGGCATATGGCAAACATTCCTCCTATATCTGCTCATCTAAAAGTCTGTCCTTACTACGAGACCTCTCTGCGCAGTGACCCTGTTGCCCTCCCCAGCATGAGTGAGAAACAAGGGGGCAGCCAGGAGAGGCTTGGCCTCGTCCACCATTTCACAGGAAACAGATGAAAAGACACGTTCAATTCTTCCTGCTGTGTCAGAATCTGTTTTGGTGTATTATTGACACTGATGGGCAGATTACACTGCACAAGGGATGATATCTTACAACCAGTATGTCACAATGCACCTCACAGAACAAATAAAATCAAATATTTTTCTTCTTTTCATGATCAACTTAATAGTCAATATTATGGAATTTGTGGCCTACTTGTACAGTTTTCATTTATTAACTGCAACATTTTATTATATGAAAAAAGTGTATAATGATATGATGAACTGCCGTGGCTAATCTCTTCCACCTGCCTCTCTAAATCGTCTCCTGTCTCACTAGTGAAGAGAAGCGCGGCGGTCTGATGAAAATGTTTGGATGCAACCAGTCACGTAGTGCTTGTGTAGCATTATCAGTCACCCAGGTAGTATGCAGTGATAAATTAAACAGATTAACAGACATGCTATTCATACTGTATATGACTTAGATCAGATTGACAGAATTTACATTGATAGAGACTTTTTGTTAGCCTAAAACACTGGTTGGGTTTAAATGAGTTTATTCTGCAGTGAATACATCCTTCTGAGCAAACTGAAGATAAATGCACATATATATGGAATGATCAATGCCACACAGAGCGAGGAGATGCAGAAGAAGCCTTGTTAATGTTGCTTTTCTTTAAAAATGATATTAAAGAATTAGAGCTGCAACAATTAATTGATTGATAGGCAGAAATGTCAAGCCAAAAATGCAAAACATTTGTTATTTACAGCTTCTCAAATGTGAGGAATTGATGCTTTTCTGTGTCATACATAATAAACTGCATATGTGTGGAGTTACACTATTGCTGCTTTTACTTAAGTAAAGCATCTGAATACTTCTGCCATTGAACATAAAAAATGTTTCTCCAAAAGATTGATGAAAATCAAATGTTAATACACATTGTGGCCCAGAAGCGGGATGAAGCTTTGGCATGTTGTCATTTTAGGGAATAAAATATATATATTTATATTCCCTTATTGGCAACAGCTGATACCATCATTTCCATGGAGCTCCACCTCCTCCTCCTTCCTGCACCGTGGCACTAATCACCCCTCATAACGGGCTGCTTTGTTGGGAATACAGCAGCGGCAACCAGAAGGTTATGAGGAGGTTATTTTGCGACTCTCGACTGCAGCAGGATTCATTCACGCACACAAAAAAATAAACGTCGGCCAGCTGCAGCAGCGCAACAACTCACCCGAGAGCATAAAAAGAAACGAGAGAAAGTGCCGTTTTGCACGCCGGACGTTTTGCACGGGTCTTTTGTTTTCTCCGTCTCCGCTGCTGCACCAAGGACAGAGAACCCGGAGCGATACGAGGATCCATGAGAAACGCGTTGAACAGGGTACCGCTTCAGTTTCACGGTAGGCCACGGGCACGGAGAGACGACTGTACGGTTACAGGTAGAGGCTGAGCCCCCGTTAACGGCAGCGCAGAAATTCCCCGAACGTTCATGCGCGAGAAATCGAACTGAATAAATAAGACGGTGTATTTGTGCATTTCGCAAATAAGCTTTGCAAGAGAATTTCCTTAGCAACCTCTCAAATGTTGCAGAAAAAGCTCTGCAAAATACTGTAGATCGTTATAATACCACTGGTGTGATGTATCCCTCTAAATATATAAATATAATAAATGAATACAAGCCGTTTTTTGTTTACATTGGTATCGACACCTAATATCCAGGCACTGCGTGCAGAGGCTCAAATTGGGACACTACTTTAATGTAAACAGCTGTACTGGGAAAATCCCTTATCGTAAATCATCCAGCCAGCAGCGTCTGTGTGCAGGTTGTGTGGGGGTTCAGCCATGGATGCCGGGAGGCTGGAGCTGCAGGTGGCCAGTGTGGAGAGAGGCATCGCCTTCCTGAAGCAGGAGCACCTGGCCATGCTGACCGGTCTGCAGCTGGAGATCACACACCTGAAGAGGCGCTGTCATGGTCAGTCTCCTGGTGACCTGGTGCCCTCCATACTGAGTCTCTTAACCGCTTGACTACATGTCTGTCTCCCTGTCTTATTGTGCTTCCGCTCTTGACTGCAGAGCTAAGCTGTGAGCTGGTGTCCAGGTTTCCTGACAGAAACACAGAAGGTAAGACATTACAACTCCTTGCTGACAAGGGGGGAAATGATATGTGGAGATGCTGAAATTGTATATCCTAATTATGGAGAGGAAAGCACAAAGGCTGGTATTAACCACTGGTACACAGTATCGCTAGAGTATCAGAATCAGAACTTGGAGAGAAAAAGTTGCATCAGCACAAACCCAGTTAATTATGTGTGACAGGGCACATCATGGTAACAATGTACTCTGTGTTTCCTGTAAGAAAATGTAATAGTCCAGAAACAACATGCTATGTGCTGCATTAGATCTAGATTTTAGATTATGTTAACTTTGTTGCAATATGTGAAAATGTAACATATATAAAAAGAGAGCACATTTAGACACAAAACATTTAGTTGGAAATCAAAGCACTGCTTCTTCCTACAACCTTGCATATTCATTTGGTTTTGCTTATCTTTTGTTCTGAATGGCATTTATGGCAAGCAACATTGTTTTATCCATGTCTGTGGTCCTTGATAAAACCAGAAAATGCAGGAAACAAGGCCTTTCTTTTAGTTTTATGAGGTGCCACTCAAACAAAGTGATTAAAACTCATTCAACAATCATCGAGAAGCACAATTACTGTATATTTGTGGATTATTTATTAATCCAGCCAGGTTGCACTGCATGATGAAGCAAGTGAAAGAGCATAGAAAGGCAAAGTGAAAACAAAAATGCATGAAATGTAATATGAGGATGGATCAAGCAGTAAAAATGAAAGCTATATGGAGAATGAAGAAGGATAAAGAATGACATCCTGAGGGATACAATAATGTTCTCAACATCTAACACACTATTGTCTCTATCTGTGTAGTGTGCATATATACTTCACTGTATGTGTTTATGTTTGTGTCTCAGAGGAGGAAGCAGAGCTGGCAGCGCGTTGTGAGGCTGCAGAGCGTCTCCTAGAGGACCAGCAGTGCATGATGGTCGCTGCGCGTGGGGAGCTGCGGGCCGGCCGGGCACGAGCATCGGCACTGGGGAGGAACCTCAAGGAAGAAGAGCGGTGTTTCCTGGAGGAACTGAAACGCCGCAGCCACAAGATCACGCTGCTGAGTCGTGAGCTGCAGCGCCAAAATGTCATCACAACGAGCCTCTGCCACGAACTCCACAGCGCACGCTTAAAACTGTTCCAGCAACGCCACAGCACAGAGTCTGCTGCAGAGGGAGAGCAGGAGCCCACAGGGAAGGAGGTAGAAGAAGAAGAAGAGGAAGAAGAAGAAGAGGAGGATGAAGATGATGAAGGGGAGGACTCAGACTGGCTTCTGTCTCCCCCTCCTCCTGCCTCCCCCAGCCAACCAGAAATGAGACACAAGAGGCGTGTCAGCGTGAGGGAGGAGAGGGTCAGGGCTTGCATCCCGCAGGTGAGAGTGACATCGCCGCAGAGGCCGCACCCGATGCCTGACCCCGCCCTCTTCTTGGTGCCGCTCAGATACCGCCTCCTTCGCTTGAACCGACCAATCACAACGCAGGACGGAGAGGGACTGGAGGACGAGTGGGAGGATATAGAGGACAGCAGGGTACACAGGAGGGTGGACATGGGAGCAGGAGAGGGAGAAACCGCTCTGTGATGACGATGAAAAGGCAAAGGTGTCTTCCAGCAGGTCTCGCCCAAGATCAGTCAACATCTGATGCAGTTATTCTAGAAAAAGCTTACGATGAGAAGAGATGTAACCTTGTGATTATCTGTAGATTTCAGGAAGTGAGTTAAATATTTAGAGTTAGTTGCACAAGAGTGTGTGATCGAGCCTACACATATTAACTGCATTTGTCGCGTTGGTGGTACAACATGTACTTTGAAAATGTGAAGAAATGTGTGGGTGGAAAAAGACTGAAGAGTGGGACTGTTTCATATGGATGCCTTTTGATTTTAACACTGTCGATCACGGCTTTTGCCTGTAACTAGTAGCCTTGCCTCTGGGTCTACGAACACTTACACAGTACAAAGCGGGCAACCTGCTTATTCACTGCACTAGCCGTATTCCAGGTTCAGAAAGTCGCTCTAGAAAGCTTAGAGTAATTTTTTATGATTTGCACTTTATTAAATTCATGCAATGTGCCTAATAATAATGGCAGAGAGGTATTTCTGGTGTCATGTCTATTTTTCAATGTTTAAAAGGTTTTTTACTACAGTAGGTCTTTGTCACAGTAGATATTATGACATGATATGAGGAAAAGCACTAATAACATTAACGATGGCTCTAATTCATTAAGTCATTAAGACAGTGTGACAGTTTACCAGCATGTGCAATGTCAGGACCTTGAAACTGAAGCAGCTCTTACTGCAGCATGCGGAAATATCTGCTGTGTAAAAGGCCTATTGCTATTTCCAACTGGCTATTACAAAGATGTTATTACCAGTTGCTCTCAACTTCTTATGGGGTTTTTGTATCAAGACCCCAATTGTATTGTATGTTAGTCGATTAATCAACAGAAAAATTATTTAAGTCATCATTCAAGCAAAAACACCAAAAGTTCTCCGGTGCCAGCTTCTCCAATGTGAGGATTTGCCTCTGTTCTCGTCTTTTTATCCCTAATATCTTTGGGGCTTGGACTATTGGTCGAACCAAACAAGACATTTGGGAAAAACCCTGTCAGAATAGTTCACATCCCACTTTTAGATCTGTAACATTTTCACCAACTCTGGGTGCTGCTCATAAGCTTGTATGTGAAGTCCCACACTGAGTGGCAGTACAATCAAACCTCCACTGGGATTAAAATATGATCAGATGTGCCTGCACCACAGAAGGTGCCAAAGAAGTAAAACTCCTATGTGTAAATCTTATTGTTATAAACTATGCAGTGTTGATGAAGGTAATATATATCTGTTGGCTGCTTTTAATTCGGACAAGAAGAAATCACCTTTTGTCCGCTGCATTTAGCTGTAGAATAATAAGCGCATTGTCATGTTATCACTGAATTTTCTAGGCTTTTACATTTGACCGAATTAAATATTAAAAGAGAGAGGGGGGTGGAGAGTTCAGAGGACTCTGAGGTATGCAGGGAGATTGTGATGACTCACAGTCTCACTGTCTGAAATGTAGCAATCTGAATCTTTTCTAGTATACAGATTTATTTGTAACTTGCAATAGCAGCCCAGTGAATGATACACACAAGGTGAATGCGCACACAAGGCCCATACATTTGTTCAGTGAGTCAATGTAATTGATGCAGTGAACAAATTAAATGAAATCCAATTGAACTAAATTAAACTTTCACTGTGTTGAAAAACTGGCATTGTGAGTTGGTACCAACCACCACAAACTACAGTATTACACACATTTAGCCTAATAGGCGGAGTACCGACCACATGCAACTTGTCTCCTAGCAAACGTCCCATTCTAGAATGTTCCCACAGTTGTCTTGGAGACTGTGCTCAGAATGTTAATGTCTCTCTGCAGCGCTGCCATGGCAACCAGAGAGCTACGTTCCATTTCATGCCTGACAGTGTGAGAAGGGAACGGACACCAAATACTGTAGGTTTGCGTTTGGGGAGGTGTGCTGTGTCATGCCAAAATGTGGAGAGATGCCTGAGCTCCTGCTGCCGCTATTTATACACCTTCTGCATGTGCTCACATTCAAGGTTGATAGAGAGTGCAAGTTACATCATGAACGGCAGCAAGGTCGCCCTCTTCTGGACTTGGATGGGTACTAAGTGTGTGAATGTGGGTGTGTGCATATGTGTGAGGGCATACATACTCTCTTACAGCTCCTCTCCACCCTTGAAGGGCAGACACACACATGCACTGCCACAGTTTGTGTAACGTGGTGTCGCAGCAAGGACAGGGCAGTCGTCTGCTCTAGAGGAAAGCCTGGGAAGCTCAACTCTCTGATTTCAGCAGGATGAACAGCAGAGGCGTCTGGAGAAGATGACACAGGCAGTCTCTCCCTCGCTCTACACTGGCTGGTAGGGCCCATAGATTGGTTACACTTATACTGTTTGAGATACATGTGCAGATGTTTTCTGCTACACTTCCGTGTTCTGATATTCTGAATGTAATATGTTAATTTTATAAAAACTCTTGAATAAAACATTCAAATTGAGTATTTAGAATATTTTGCGGTTTTCATTTAGCCACTTTTATGTAGCCAAACAACTGTATTCATGAGACATTTTCCCCCCAAAATTGTACTTAATGAGACCCTCTCGTCTGTGTTCCAGGATTCCCATATATCCAACATCACACCAGAGTTCATCTGACAACATTTAGTCTCCTGGGTTATCCAGTTCTTTCTGCGGTAAGGTGACACCACTGCAGGAACACTTCATATTCTTCCTGTCATCAGCTGTTGTCTTATGCTCTTTGCTGCTTGCATTCACACTTGCCACGCAAACAGACACACACACGTATGACAGTGACAAAGACTTTTGCAGTTTATACTGCAGCAGCTTAAGTCAAACAAATAATGCATTTAAAATGCAAAAAAAGTAACTTTACACTTGACTGAAAAGCAGAGTTGAATCGCCCTCTCTGGAGGAAAGTTTAGAGTAAGTTTCACATTTGACTACACAGCAGTGGGTTTGGTGTTGTCAGAAGTGTGCTCTATTGTACCTGTAACCACACCCAACAGTGACGTCACAGTGTACTAACCACACTCTGGAGTACACTTTACTGCAGCAGGCTGAGAAGTTAAACCACTGGAGGTCAGCAGAACAAGATTTTCAGTTGCTGTTAAAGAAAAACTATAGTTTATTGCATCTTGGGTTTAATTTTTGTACAGGTTTTATTTGACAATTATATTGGTGCATAAAAATGATTTTAAAAAAATAGGTCCAATAGGAACAACAAGCGCATGCGTTCAGACAATCATACAGGTTGTAAACAACCCCCCAGGTTAGTCAAACGTATTTGGAAGAGAAAACAATGTCTACACAGTTTACAGTTTACATCCTGGTTCAGATTTGACCTACCATTCTTACCATAGTTTGATTTTTGTGTCAAATGAGGGGTCATCTGTGCTCACTTTCAGTTTTACCTCTAATTAAAGCAGTTGCTAATTTAGCAAAACTGACATTACCTTGGTCTGTGCAATGTTATTGTAAGCAAAACAACAACTGGCTAAAGCTTCAAAAATAAATCCCATTTTTGTAATCAGTTTACCTGTACGTTTCTTTTAATAGCTTATTGTTACTGAATGTTGTTTTTTTCCTCTCCTTTAGGCCACCTGCACAGTTGTATTGCTGTTTGTGCGCAAAGGCACCATGGGAAACATAGTCCACTGCTGTCACACACTGTCAAACTACTTTAAGTGTAAGGACGCACAGGCTCAGGGTGATGCAGAAAGATCCCCTCTGCTATCCATTGAAGAGAGTGAATGCGACTCACTGAGCCTGCCGGACAACTTGGAGGATGATCTGTTAACTGTCTCCACCTGTGTGACAAACCCAACCCTCGAACCAGAGCACTTCCTGTTTCCTGACATCGTTCTGAGCAGCAACCTGGTCGGGGACTTGACCCTGGTAGAGCCGATGGTATGTCTGCTGGTGTCTGAGGAGGAAGATGGAGCGAGGGTGGATGAGCCAGGAGATGATGGGCAACAGAGGATCAACAGGAGGAGAAACAGGAGGTATTCTGAGGTCGAGACACAGACCGAAGCGGAGACGTTGATTGGCATGGGGGTACAGACTCAGACGGAGTCACAGGCAGAAGTTCGGGCACAAACAGAAATACTTGATACTAATGAGACTGTGACGAGAGAAGTAAGCACATTAATAAATACTGGCACTACAAAAAAGGTGGTTGTGGATATTTGGGAAGAACCAGAAATACTGAAACAGGTGAATGTTCTCTTGGAGGCACAAAGAGATAAACAAACATCACAAGAGAGACATTTAGAAATTGTCACTACATTGCCATCAGAGAAACAAAAGAAAAGGATAGACTCTGGAACCTGGTCCGACATAGACGCTTTTGTTGAGTTAGAGGTGTCGGGGAAGATGGAAAGACATACAGAGATAAACAAATTGGCTTTTAGAGGTGTATACAAGGAAGCTGAGCAGGAAGAACTGAAAGAGAATCACATCCATAAGGAACCGACCACCACTTTAACAAAGCATGCATTTCAAACGCAACAAAATACCAAGCTAATGGATGAGTTCAACACTGATGATGAGAATGTCTTTAAGTTGCAACAGGACACTGTTAAATCAGAGTGCACCTCAGTGACACTGGCTGAACACAATGTAAAGAACATGGATGAGAACATGGCTGCAGTGGAGTCACAGAAGAACGTTTTCTGTATCAAGAACACTGAAATTGTGGAGACCTTTGACCCTGCTGAGTGTCGTGTAGACCTGATACAACAGAGTAAACAGAATAATGAACCGATGGGACAGGCGACTGTGGCGTCCGATCAGAATGTAAACACAAAAACAAACCACACCGATCTGACGGCAGATCAGTCGATTTTAAATGCAGATCCTATTCAACGCCAGGAAACCGTGCACCCACTGAAGAGGGAAGAGGACGACAGGATGACTGGTCTGCATCATGTTTCAGGGTTGGAGACAGCTCTGCCACAGGTGGTGGAGGAGGAAGGAGCTGAGACGATGCAAATGACCTTGTTTTCAGTTGAAAGGCTTTTTCTAGCAGCACCACATGTCAAAGGTGTGTGATTTTATTTGACTGTGTTTATCTTTGCTTTGTTTTTGTCTGTGTTTTTATCTCGGTACAGTGATCAGACATGTTCCTCAGGCTTCTACCTGCAGTGTGTACAGTGGATCATCACGATATGGAGGATAATTTTACACTTATTAGAAATAGAAAATAATAGGGAAATTACAAATTTTCTATAAACTAAGATATTTTAGCACTCAGGAAAATGGGGCCATAATTAAACTGGAAAAGGAAATCAGATATTGATATGACAAAAATGAAAAACTAAATGGAAAAACTAAAAGGTAACTCTATACCTTAACTTATTTTTCCTTTTCATTTTTTGCATATATGTTTCCTCTTCAATTACACGTTTGAATTTAAGCTTTTGCATTTTTCATAATATAAATTTCTCAGTATACAATTTTCTTTTTTTCTTTTCCAGTATCCTTTATTTTTCAAACATTTATCGCCTGATTATCCTGCATTGTAATATAATAATAGTAGATAAAAATAATAATAGAATTCTATTTTCCCTTTTCATCTAAATTCGGTGTAAATTTACCATCCATATAGCCAGGTTTCATCGTCACACACTTATTTTGTCTCTGCTGTCATCAACAGTGCCTCAAAGTCAAAATGATGGAAGCCATGGGGATGAACCGACTGCACAGTCTGATGATGAAAGCAAACAACTTAGCATCCGTGACATAGTTGATCTCCAAGAGACCTGCTTTACTGTCAGAATTCAACCTCCTGGAACAGAAAGTTTTGAGCTACAAGT
Source organism: Nannoperca australis (assembly GCA_036023655.1). NCBI lineage: Eukaryota > Metazoa > Chordata > Actinopteri > Centrarchiformes > Percichthyidae > Nannoperca > Nannoperca australis. Next base: position 17,808 of record JAVQJD010067245.1, read on the forward strand.
TCTGTCCTTATTTTCTTAAAGACACTTGACTGCATCTTCGTGTATTTCTGAATCCCTCCAATCCAGACTCTCTTTCTCTCCTCCCCTCTCAGGTGTCAGGCCAGCTGCTGGTGGCGGAGCTGCACCAGGTGCTGATGGAACACGAGATCACCTGCCACCGCACATGCTTCTCCCTGCAGCTGGGAGGCACCGCGCTCAACGGCCTCACAGAGCTACGCTCCATCCAGGGCATCCAGGACGGAGCGCTGATCAAGATGGTGGAGGGTAACTGCATCATCCTTCTCTTTCTTCAGAGTGTAACATTTTCAGCACAAGTCCAGTTTTATTAGACCTCACATCTAGAACTCCACCTGCACATGTTGTAAATTAATCCAGGAAGGTTGACAACATCATTTGTGATTCTATACACAACCCGACCACAGTTTAGTTTTGCTGTAATAAACATCACCACCAACTAAAAACCTTACTGCAGATGTTCCAGTCAATTGCAGCTGCATTTTGTGACAAATGCAACATTTAAATACTGTGTATTTTTCATTTTCCAAAGCTAGGTGATGTGGAACAATATTGCATATTGTAATTCCTAAATTAGATATCACCATAATTAAAATCACCTGTAAAAAGAAAAAAATATGCTCACTATATTGCATGAATATTGACTTTGACTATGACTGAAAGTTAAGCTTATGTTAAGTAATTTGGGTATCATATGGTACTATGATAACATATGTTTGTCTCCCCTTGACTGACTTTATACTGCACTGTTTTGTCCTATATTGTTCAGACATGTACAGTTTTGTTTGTTTTTTCTTTCATGAAATGCAACATAGCAACAAGAAAAAGATTTCCATTCATCGTGCATTTGTATAAGATTCAATCAAACACTTTCTATTCTTTCAGATTCTTACTCAGTGCGTGATGCTCGTCTTCATCTCAGACATGTCCGTGATCTTCTGAGGAGCCTTGACCCCGCAGATGCATACAACGGAGTGAACTGCACCTCTCTATCTTACCTCACCTTTTACACCAGAGGAGACCAGGGTAATATTTCTCTCTCATTACCCCTTCATATACGGTTTTATCTGAGTCAGTAATCCTTCAGCCCTTTCACATCCATAATCATCCTTTCAGATATTGAAAGTGTGAGGAAAAGGCAAGCTTCTGAAAAGGAGTCTGTTGACTGCAGCCCTCCAGAATGCATCCTCCCTGGATGTAAGGACAGGCCACTTACTCCACTGCAGCCAGTCAGAGGTGACTGGAAGGTGAGAGCTCAGCTGTCTGCACATATGATGACATTTGATATTATTAGCCACAAGCACTAGCCTTTCTGACAGAAGAACTGTTGCTATTATTAGCTATGTGCACTAGCATTTCTGACAGAAACGTAGTTACCATTATTGGCTATGAGTGATAATCAACATGTAACATGAATGTAACATGAAAGTATCATTACAGCCATTACAGTGCCTACGAGTTCTGACCATGAGCAGCTGGAACCCCCCGCCAGGAAACAGGAAGATGCATGGGGACTTAATGTACCTCAATGTCCTGACTATGGAAGACAAAGAACTCCACATCACATCCTCTACACGCGGTTTCTACCTCAACCAGTGAGTGTTAAACCGTTCAACCTTTTGCATGTTTGCTAAACTATGAAACCTGGAGAGTGCTAGCTGCGTGGCTGTAGGGACGGCAGTGTTGGTCAGCCGGTCCGCCACTTATGTCCAGATTACATTATCTCAATAACTACTGGATGGATAACCATGCAATTGTGAACAGACATTCACGGTCCCCAGAAGTTGATTTTGGTGAGCCTCTGACCTGTCCTCTAGCGCCACCAGCAGGTCAATATTTTTACTTATCCAATGATCCAATAATGTCTTAAGGAACTGACACAAACTTTTGTATCCCACAAGATGATATGTTATAAATGTGGTGGTCTCTTCAGGCCAAACTTGCAATATATAAATAAATAATAAATACATTATCAGAACTATCATCCTCAGCTATATTTTGGGTGTAGTGCCCGCTGAACATCAGCATGTTAACATTGTCATTGTAAGCATGTTAGCATGCTAATGTTAGCATCCAGCTCAAAGCCCAGCTGTGCCTAAGTACAGTCTCACAGAGCAGGCTGTAGAATGTCAGTCTTGTTTTCTAATTATAAATTGCCTCTAAATATTGTATTTCTTTCTCTCAAAGTTCCACGGTCGGTAGAGCAATACCGACCCAAGAGAGCACTAAATCAATAACAATTATGTACAAGGAGAAACTTACCTGGATTCATCTTGTCTTATGCTCTGACTTTTCCAGGTCAACTGTCTTCAACTTCAACCCCAAACCTGCAGTTCCCAAAATAGTTTGCCACTCTCTAGTCGAGTTGCTGAACCAAGTCAGTCCTGCTTTCAGGAAAAACTTCATTGCCCTGCAGAAGAAGAGGTGAGCACATTGTCTGTAGTCAAGTTGGAAATGTCATGCTAATACAAGAAAAGTGACATGTAACACTGTTCATATCAATCCAATATGCAGAAATCCTCACACCCATATTTAACATAGGTTTGTTTGCTGTTGTATGTTTTTTAGAGTCCAGCAACACCCTTATGAGCAGATTGCAGCACCTTTCCAGGTGTTCACCTGGATCGCCCGTCATGGAGACCACACCCTTGATTGTGTCAGAGCAGAGGAGACACACACCAGTCGCATGGGCCAGGACGAGCACACAGCTGGGCAGGTTGCAGACATAAAACAGGGGAAATGGGCTAACTTTGGAAAAATATAACACAGCAGTAAAGCACAGATGACACATTCATGTATGCTCATGTACACGTAAAGAATGGTTTATGGTCTAAAGCTAATAGTGAAGCAGATAGTAAGGGTAATGCGGATATTTAGGTTGTGTGTCATGACCACAGAGTCGGGACTGGAACGAGGAGCTGCAGGGATGCAGGGAACTCAGCAGGAACTCCCTCCAGGAGCGCCTGCACAGAGAGAGTAGCATATTCAAGGTGAGACCGTAGACTTATTTACTTTTATTTTCTAATTCTCTCCTTGATAAATAAGTCTTGAGACTGTGAGATACTATTCTGCTGTTTAATTAAATAACTGTTAAATGATTCCTTCTTCTTCCTGCTGTTAACCAAGATTTGAATCCCTCCATCCAGACCAACAGTGACTTTGTTGCCACTGCAACACAAGGTGCTGTAGCCATTATTGACGGTAACGTGATGCCATTAAATCCAGGGGAGGCACCTCAAATGCAGATGTTCATCTGGAACAACCTCTTCTTCAGCCTGGGGTTTGACATAGCTGAGCACTACCGCCCACTAGGGGGCAACACTGCTGCTCATGCTGCTGCCATCTGTGACCTGAGAGGAGCACAGGTAGAGACACCTGCACAAGTAGTCAAGTGTTTTAACTGATTTAATCTGTCCCCATTTACAGCATGTTTGTTCCATAAAGGGACAGTATACCATCCAGTAGTATAATTATGTGGAAATATAAGGGCACCAAGAAAATAATCTCCCCTACAGTCACATGGACTACTTTTCTTATTTTCACTTTCAAAAATCTAATCTAATCCCAATATGTTCTTGTTATAGAAATAAAAATACTTACGTTGCCCTGCTACAGGCATACACATCTGTCGACACAGAGGGGCTTCACACACTTGGGACAGCTGTGGTGGATTATCGTGGCATCCGTATTATCGCTCAGACGATCGTTCCTGGGATACTGGAGAAGAATCAGGAGCAGAGTGTAGTCTACGGCTCTAATGACTATGGAAAAACTGTTTTTACACACCCCAGGTAACTCACAGAAAATCTCTTGTTTTAAGTATTTTCAAGTACAAGTTCAAACATGATGTCAGACAACCTTTAATTATGATCCCAGGTTTCTGGAGCTTCTGGATAAAACCAGTAAACCGCTAAGAATTCAACATCACCAGGTGCTTGACCACAACAACAGCACAGTGGAGCTTTGCTCTGGCGTCGAGACCAAAGGCATCCTGGGTAATGACGGAAGACCCTACATCTTGGATCTTCTCCGGACCTTCCCCCCCGACCTTAACTTCCAGTTCTCAGAGACAGAGGAGAGGAGGGAGGTGCCGAAGGAGTGTCAGAGCTTCGGTTACCCACGGCGACATCGTCACAGCCTGGCCAGCCTGAGACCGGAGCTGATAGAGGCCTTCGTGCAGCACAGGTGAGGAAGAGGAGACGTGGAACCCCTTTTGCTGAATCTTTGGATACACATGCAGTCATCTTGTCACCATTAAACCAGCAGGATGAACTGAGTGTTGGAAATTAAGTATCTTATTCCTCTTGTCTTGTGGTTTCTGTCGCAGGTATAAACTTTATGTCAAGATTGTGTCTCAGGGGCTTGTCCAACTGGAAGAACAAGTTAAAGCCACACAGCAGGACGAAGAGCCGGTCTGTGAACCGAGACCTGGAGATGCAGCTACAGCCGATGCTGACATGGGTGAATAAACCAGCTACATGAAGTGAAACCTATTGATAAACCAGGAAAAACTGGATTACTGCAGAGAGAAATTAGGCTGAGAAACACAGAGTGAGAAGTTAATTATTGACCTTGGAATCAACAGTTGGAAAAACATTACATTACATTACATTACATTTAGGCATTTAGCAGACGCTTTTATCCAAAGCGACTTCCAAAATAAGAGCTTTACATCAAGTGCATAGAACCATGATTGAAAACAACAGGACG
>JAVQJD010067247.1:0-10523 GCA_036023655.1 Nannoperca australis
ATCATATGCAGCGTCAGTTGCCTTGATCCTTTTATGAGGGCCACCTGTTTAACACCTGTTTTTTTCACATTATCAATGACCTCAGTTATTGAACTCAGCACTGCTATTTTTTTGAACACGCCCCTTTCAGTTAATGATTCAGTTTCACAGAATCAGCAGCATGCACGCCATGCCTGTTGGGTTTGTTGGTTTTCTATACCTTTACTAAACCTTCTAGAAACTTACTTGCAGTGTAGAAGTAGAAATTTTAACAAAAACTGTAATTTATCTTGCTAGTGATGTGGGACTGCTATTATTTTGGACACAACTGTAGATAGAATTATTAGAACATTGGCATTAAACAAAACATCATCGAATTAAATCCAGAGTTTTGCAGAATCATCCAGTATTGACACTCTTGTCTGATGATAAAGCTGTTCTAAATGTTGTGGAAACTACAGCATGAGTACAAAGTGGTAAAACATTTCTTGCAAATTCTGAAATGGAGCAAAGTATGAGTTTTATCTCTCAGTATCCAGGAAAATGTGCCTTTCTGTGGTATGAACGCAAAGTGCAACAGCAGTTTAGTTGTTCAGAGCCCAATATGTACTGGTAAAAAATACTGTGATCCTGCATTTTAATCCAAAAAGTGGCATGGTTTAAAATATGACTGGTATGATGATCCACTGCTGGGACGGGTCTCTCTCCTACTTTGCAGCTTCAATTAATGATTTATGCTGATGAGACAGCTCTATTCTTTCATGAGATTATTGCCTTTTGAAGTTTTTACTTCAGCACATTTTGTTACCAACAGACTGTGATGGAAATGATAAGAGGCATAGAGCTCTGCAGTGATGTTAGCCAAGTCGGGGCACCCTGCAAACAGTCCAGCTCAAGTCATGAGGTCATCCACTGCTGATTATCTCACCAAAGCTTGTCACAAAAACAACATCAACATTGACAACATCAATTAGACCTCCCATGATTATCCATTACCCCTCTCTACCTCCCAGTAACCCCATCCTCCTCAAGCAAGAGATGGTTTCTTCCCATTGTTTCCTCCCACCTAGAGGTATGATCAGTCATGCACCCGTTTTGAAGCCTGTTCATGTGGCACCTACAGGGGTGTTTGATTTGTTATTAATTTGAGGCAGGTGAGCGAAGCGGTAGGAGGTTGCAGCACATTGTGCCATCTCTAATGACCCAGGGGTTTTACAGAGGGGTAAAGCTGACTTAAGGAGATGTACATACATGCAGAGCTGGGATTTGAGGCAGTAATCTCCTATTCTAAGAGGAGCTTACCACTTGTCAGGCTGCAGTGGGGAGCAGATCAGCAGTGCCTTCAATGTGCTGGCTGAATGTGTGCTTATATTTACAGTGCTTTAAATGTACTTGATTGTAAAAGGGAAATTTCAGTCGATGAAAAAAACCTAACCCTCTTGCATTCTGGTGCTCTCTGAGAGGACTGAGCAGGAGTAAACATCTCTATAAGTAGTGAAGCACATAGTTTAGATGTAATTTTTCATTTTGCACTCATTCATCATTTGTAAATCTCCACGTTGTCAAATGCTTTCAGAGTGAAAAAAGTTGACTCTACCAAATGTTAGTGTTCAGATCTGCAAAATGAAGAAATTACAATCTATAAGTGTGATCCAAAAACATGCATTTCTTCCTGCTTATATATGCTATCCTGTCTCCCATTGGCTTTTTCATTCCTTCTCTTACAGCCAGATCTAAAAGTGCATACATAGCCAACTCGTCTCACCAACGTACAGCTCCAGACAGTATTAGTAGGGGAACATGGCAAAGGTAATTGTAAGTGCAGCCAGGATGATTACGCATTTGCAAAGAGAAGAGTTACTGAATGAATACCCCTTGTAACCAGTGAGAACCATTTCTAAACCTTTCTGTTACACATCCCGGTGTCAGGAACCCTGGATAAAGTGAGTCGATGCAGTTGTTGGAGGTAAATGGCCAAAGGTGCTGGCATCCTGGTGCCAGAGGCTCCAGCTGACAAGGGATCCTGGCATCCTGGTGCCAGGAACCTTGGAAAAGCAAGCCGGTTGCCGGAGGTAAGCGGCTAGGGCACTAGCGTCCCGGTACCCGATGCTCCGGCTGACGAGAGTTGTTAGAGCTGGGGAATGGAGGATCCTGGCATCCCAGTGTCAGAAACTGAAACTGAAGTGAGTTGATGCAGTTGTTGGGGACAAACGGCCGGAGGGACTGGCATCCCGGTGCCAGGGGCTACGGCTGATGATGGATCTGGCATGCTGGTGCTGGAAACCTTGGATAACCAAGCAGTTGATGCAGCGTTTGCTACTGCTCTTTGACTTTTATATGTATTTATGTTTATTGTGTATATATTGCCAATGTTAATTATTTAATTGATGTTTGTTTTATTGGCTTTTAACCGGGACCTCAGAACATTTCGTGCAATTGCATGTGGAAGGATAATTTGTATGACTCTTGTCATGACTTGTATGACTGAATTATTGAATACTTGGAGATGAGTGGCCGGGGGTGCTGGTGTCCCTGTGCTGAAAGCTCCAGCTGATGGGGCTGATGGAGCTGGGGACGAGATCCTGGCACCCCGGAAACAGGAACCACAGAAACGTGGGCCAATGCGGTTGTTGGAGGTGAACGGCTGGAGGTGCTCTGTTATCCAGGGGCCGGAGCGGGCGACGTTGAATCCCATTTAAAACTGCTGGCTAAGAATAACTGTTAATATGATAAGATTGTTATTTATGTCGGCGGCAATGCCGCCAGTCAGAGGTTATGGAAATTAGTGCTGAGTCGCTGTGTACGTACGGGAAGACAATGTCATACTCCATCTTTGTTATGATGTGGCGCTATATAAATAAGATTATATTGAGAGAATTGAATTTGGTTGCTGTGTTTGCTGGAGTGAACGGCCGGGGGTGCTGGCCTCCCGGTGCCATAGGCTTCGGCTAATGGGAGCTGTTAGAGCCGGGGAATGGAGGATCCTGGCATCCCGGTCTCGGGAACCCCAGATAAGCAAGCTGATGTCATTGCTGGAAGTGGGCGGCCAGGGTGCTGGCATCCTGATGTTAGATGACTCATCTAACATTAGCGGTGTCAGTTGCGGAAGACGAGTGGCATGGGGTTCTGTTTCTGAATTCCCTGCTAAGCTGTCTGCTGTGGTTAAGAGTAAGCAGTCGAGGGCAATGCCATCCCGGTGACAGATTCCCCGGATAAGGCCAGCTGCTGCAGTTGTTTGAAGTACACAGTGGGAGAGGCTAGCATCCGGTGAGAGTCCGTCTGCAGGATGGATTATTTATTCATTCATTCATTCTAGGACGTGGGTGAACTGGCCCTTTAACTGGGGCGCTGACGTCATGGCATTTGTCTTGGGCGTGTGTGATGACATCACCCAGAAGAGCGCTGGTGTAAACAGAGCAGGCATGACAGCTAACTTGAGTGTTGAAAAGTTTAGTGTTATTGTCCCTTCTGTAATTCACTCAGAGGATGAATCTTACTAATGTTAGTGAGTTCCTGACTTTTCTGTAGCGCCACTATGAGTTTAACACTTTTGGTTAGGAGTGAAATGTCTGTATAGCAAATGTCTACAGACATTCTTTTCTCCCTTAGAATGAAACCTGCTGATTTTGGTGATCCCCAAACTTTTTCCTGTAGCATGGCTTTAGATTTATTGTTTTTGACGTATTGTTCTTGGGATCACACAATATTCACTAGTTTCTTCTTGCTTGAGAAAATTCACCAATGGAATACCGCAATATAATGATAATGTATGGGCCTTAAGGTGGGTCCAGCATTATTGCCTTTCTTGTAGAGGGGCCTTATGTCAACAGTTACATATATATATATATGAATTAATTGTCGTTAACTTAATTGTTGCTATTTAGCGGAATTTCGGGAGCAGGACCACACCCTAATTACGTCAACCATGACACTACACCATCCTGCATAAATACCATCCTTAACCATCCCCTCGTTTTGCTCTCGCTTCCTGCGCCCCACCTGCCCATCCCTTTTTGTTCATTTTTTCTGTTCTTTCTCTATTCTCTCGGTAGGGTCCTGAAGGGGGTTCGTCGTACCCGGGTGCCACGGCGGACTTTCCACGAAGCCTCCCCAAACCATCATCACAACTTTAACATTCGACATGTTACTCTGTTCAATAAATCTTTCAAACGTATCCCATTGGTGGTGTGGTCCTTGCTAGTGAATAACCACAAAAAGAGAGTCAATAGGGGCCCAAAGCCAATCTTTCCCTGGGATCCCTTTGTGGGTTAATCCAGCCACAGTAAAGACATGACAGTTTGTGCAATTAATGAATTTGGGTCTAAAAATAATACAACAGGCCATCCATTAATGTTCAGACACTTGTAACATCTTAAAATTCCCAAGCCTACAAATATTTAAGGATTTTCATTGCGTGTGGGAATCCTGTCAAACATATATTTTGCCCAGCTCTCATGCCAAAAGCTCTGACTTTCCGAGGATTAAACAGCGCTTTAGAGGACCAGGTCGTACCCAGAGTAAGTGCTTCGTTCAACATCAGACATTCCACAAAACGACTTTAAGGGATCCACTAACACCATGTATTTAAACTCCAAGTTCGAGGCGCAAGTCCTAATATGGTCCTCAGGGAGGCCATTTCACTGTATTGCCCAAAATAGGTACGTTCCACAATAAAATGTAAATGTATGTATACTGAGCCCTTCTTTAAATGTTTATTAATTGCAAGATAAGTTACCCATTATGCTGCAAAACAGAAACAAGTTTATTCAAAGTGGTTTTGAGGTCTATTTATGGTTTAATTCAATTTACAAATTAAGTTTACAAAGCAGCAAAATATTTAGTGACATTTCCTGCAGTTTTGTATGCTTTCCTGCAATTTAATGGCTTTCTCTTGAATTTGGAAAAGTTAATTTTGATCTATTTAAGCAAGACCTAGTCAATGACAAATATCTAATGCTGTCCCAGAATCAGAAAACTGAAGCTACCACAAATTAGTATTTATAATGTCAAACAAAACTTATGTATGTATGTTAAAGTAATATGTCTACAGTCTAATTATTGTGTACACTTGAGCTTCAATGTGTTTTCCTCTCTATCAGCATGTCACACAGCATTAGTGTTGGCAGAGGTTCTTGACATGGGAAGGAAAAAGAAAAGCACAGGGTGTTGCCAAATTCCTTTCAAAGTGTGTGTGTGTGTGTGTGTGTGTGGGGGGGGGGCACTAATCCAAAAGATTTATTTAGCTACAGTACATTCAGTATTGACACTGGCAGGGGTTAAGAGAAGCCCACATGAACATTGAATTGGGCAACAATAGGATGTTGGTGCGTGCACACACTTTGGGATAAGAAAAGAGGAAATGGAGGAAATGAGAAGGTTCTTTTTACTGGCATGATTGGCAAGTGAAATTGTCTGAGATGTGACCTGCAGTGTGAACATCTGGAGTTAAACAGGCATTGACCACCCATGGGTCTATATACAAAGACCCATGGGTGGTCAATGCCTGTATGTATGTATGTGTAAGTGTGTCAGTGTGTGTGTGTGTGTGTGAGAGAGAGAGAGACTGCGGAGGCGACACACACACACACACACACACACACACACACACTCACAGTAGCCTCTGAGGTTTATTTTACAAAACCTGCCTTTATGTTGCAAGTTTGAACTGTCAAGGGTAATTCAAATGGACAGACCAGCAATCAACAGCTTGACACTAAAACAACACAACTGAACAATGGAGTTCAAGTCCCCTAAGATCCTGAATTAACATCCACCAACACACCCAGCATTCAAAGATGCCACTTAAAAAATAACATTGCTCAAAATTGGCAAGCTGCAAACATTTCTAAAAAGATAGCATTTTGGATATTTTCTTATCACCCAACAGCTACAGTATATGGATGGCATTTACAAAATGTACCGTAGTATGAGAAACCGGATATGGAAGGTTGTGAAAGATGAGGGAAGGAAAAGAGATTAGTTTTCATCTTTTATAGAAAATTGACATTTTACAGCATCCTGATGATTCAAAGAAAATTATCCTCACGAAAGAGAAGAGGATTTGTAGGTTCGGATCAGATTATTTGACCGTTTCTTGTTTTTCTCTTGTTAGATTCTGTGCTTGAGATTTGTCCTTTTTTCAGGTTTCCATTGTGGAGAGGAGGCTGTGTGGCTCAGGTTGGTCTGGCGCCACCTGGAAGTTGCTTGACATTCTCCCGAATCCATTCTTCATAAGATCTGTGTATAATTTTGTCATCATGATTGTCCATACTGTAATTTTACTATATTGGTCTATTGCAAGCACACGACATCTATTACATGTCCGTCCATCCTGGGAGAGGGATCCCTCCTCTGTTGCTCTGCCTGAGGTTTCTTCAATTTCTGTCCCTGTTAAAAGGTTTTTGTTGGGGAGTTATTCTTTATCTGACTTGAGGGTCTAAGGACAGAGGTTGGTGTGTGCTGTACAGATTGTCAAGCAACTTGAGGCAAATTTACATTATATATATTTATATTATATATGATATTGGCCTATATAAACAACATTGACTTGACTAGATGAATGCAGTTCCTTATCCTTCAAATATGTGGGCAGAGTTGACAACAGAAAATACCAAATGTAAGGTTGTCAAAACACTGTTGACTAACCTTTGTTTTCTAACTCTACAAAGATGCAAATTTTCACTGCGCGTTAATGTTTATAGACCATACAGAAATTACCTGCAGCTGGCTAACAACGTATAGGGCCTACACTGATCATGTTTGGAGAGAGACATTGCTGAGCTCCGAATTCACCAGGAACTGCTTTCTGTGATTATTCTCCAGTTTTTATTAAGTGGTGCCGCTTTTAAAATGTACTTTGTGTTGAGACAGAATGCAACGTGTGAGAACTCGTCCAGCGGACTTCAACCAACCAGCTACAACCTGTGTGAACCTGTCAAATGGATGTCAGGTTAGTACAGTAGTTCACCAAGGTCATCACAATTAGATATTCCATTGTTGTCCTTTTTACAATCGTAATGAACATTTCATTACGCCCTGCAACTAAACAGTCACTGTTGCTCCGGAAAACCAATGATCAGTCACGCCACCGGATCAGACTCCAGTGTAATGAATGGATGTCTACTGCTTCATTTAGCCCAACATGTTTCTAAGGTCATCAAAATCATAGAAATGTGCTAAAAGTAAAAAACTAATCAAAAGAGTCTTTGTGTGTTCCCCTCTTCACCCCTCTCTTATCTCCCCCAAGCAATTTAGATTTTCCTGAGAATTAAATGAATGTGACAGGTTTCTATTTTAGCAAAGGATGTTTGTCTGTGTGGTGTTTGTTGTTAAGTAAAGCCAACCCATGTCTGTTTGTGTCTGCTGGCTGGTGATTCACATCCATCCAAATCCTTGTATGTATTGAATGTTCAGGGTCACATTATTGTATGAAATCCTTTGAGCATACAAAAACAATTGTTTTCCCCTGGCAAAGAGTTCAAGGTGGGCAGAGTTTATACAGCTGGGCCTGAAAAATCCACATTTGAAAATGTGAAATGCCTCATGATGTGGCTGAGTACATGTATGATGCCAAAGCTTTTGCAGAACAGAGAGGGAATGCTGGTAAAATAAAATAAAAATAATCCGTCAGCCATCAGCAGCCATCTTTCCAGAGTAAAATGTTTAAAATGAATCACAAAACTAAAACTAAAAGATAAGCATTAACATGTTTTCCCTCTGAGCAGTATCAGGCAGAGCAGTGTTTGTTTGTGTCAAACATGTTTCAATAACAATATCACTATGCTTTCTTCAAATCCGTTCCAAAACATTTTCCTTTTTATTGTTTGTAACTCAATTTAATTGCGAGTTCTTATGATGCGGTTTTACTGCATGCAACTATTTAGTTGGAAATTGTTTCCTTTATGAATGTTTATATTTTCATTTGCTTACAGAGTTCATGCAAACGTCAGGACACTTAAAACATAATCAAAATCATTTCAAAAGCTGTGTAATTGAGTGAGTGTAATTTTCCCACATCAGATGATTTTCTCTTTTATGGGAGAAAAATAGCCAGTTGATTAATATTATTCCAAAGTGAAGCAGCAGTGCAGGCAGAAAGAAAAAGAACATACACAATAAAAACACAGTCACACGTTAGGCATCCAAAAGTGGTGTCAGCTTACATGATGCAACACCATGCAGGCATGAAAAAAAAAAGCAACAACACTATGCTGCACCAACATGCAAACCTAAAAGAACTAATTAGCAGTAGATGCAGTAGAAACAATACAGCAGTAAACAATATGCATATAGCAACTTTTCCTCTAGTGCCACCAGGAGATTGACAGTTGTGGTTTTGAGTCAAATGTCTCAACAACTATTGGATGGATTGCCATGATATTCATGTCCCAGGATGAATGGTAATTCCTTTGGTGAGCCAACATTTATACTTTGTTTTTAGTGCTACTTAGCCAATGTTAGCATGCTCAACTAAAGCACTAAATTAAAACTGTGAACATGGTAAACATTACACCTGCTAAACACCAGTATGTTAGCACTGTCATTGTAGCAGTACAGCTGTGCTCAAATACAGCCTCGCAGAGCTGCTAGCATAGCGTAGGTGAGTCGAACGGGTGGAGCTCAGGGTGGATAGATGGCCTGGAGGACAGGGAGAGAAGACATCACAATACAGCGAATGCACAGGGAGTTTAGTCACAAAATTAGGAAAGAGCCACGGAACTGTTACCACAAAGGTAAACGGATGATCTGGCAAAGACTGGAGGGAAGAGCCTGGTTTTAACTGCAGAGATGATCATGGAATGAAGCACAGCTGAGCAGATGAACAGCAGGGAAGCACCTGCCAGCCCCGCCCAGGCACAGACAAACAACACATAGAACAGACAGAAACACAGGGAGGAGGGAAAACCAGGAGACCCAAAGGGAAGATGGAGTGTAACAGCCCAAACCATGACACAATCAAATGAAGCCATCTTTTGTGCATATTGATTCTGATCCATTTTGAGCCTGGTTCTTGCCACAGAGCAGTAAAAAAAATGTTTTTCTAAATGAAAAATAGGGCTACCTGACAGCACTAATGCAGGATAAATGCAGGCTAATACATCAAGGTGGACTTACATCAAGGTGGACTGTAATGTTGCTATTTTATGGTGCATAGGGAATCTGATGGACATCAATCTTGTTTTCAAGTATCACTAAAAGCCAAAGCAATGACTTCTCTAAGGTCTCAGATTGACTTGAAAAATTATATTACATACTGTAAATTGTTTTTATTGGGGTCTTTCATCCCTCTTCTTAAGCTTGTTATGATATTTAATAATTTATATATTTACCCTCTATGGAATCAGTCATTTTCTGTGCTTGTTATTTTAAAATATTTACAGTTCAGCAATGGGATTTGATAAAGAAAAACCTTGAGGTGTTTTTGCAGTGTCATATTCTGTATGAATGGTCTGTTTCCAATGTCTAACAGAGGACAAGGGTGTAAGATGGAAATGTGAGCACTTAGCTTTAACGGAGAGACAGACATCCTCTCCACTGCACTCCTGTTCCCACAACTCTTTGACATAATGTTATTTCAGTCCCTGTTGAAGTGGAGTAATAACCCGGTCACTCTAAATAATACCTCTTCTGTTTCTCTCACAGCTTGACTGCCCCAGTTTTGGTCATAATACCTCATGTTTATCTTTCTAAGTAACAAAAAATGGCAACTCCGGTCTCTAAGGCTAATTGATTACCATGAGAAATATAATTAATTTTACTGCCGCTCATGTAAGGACCATCCTTACATGAGCGGCAGTAACATTAATAAATGAGTTTGGCCACCAGACAAATTTGAATAAAATGTATATTCTTCCTTTTAGATGCACCAAGTGGTGTATTTTGGTCAATCAATTTTATGGAAAGAAAACTAATTACATTAGTTGTAATTAAGTAAGTAAGTTGTAAGTGCAGAATCTTATGTTAGTAAATGAGGCTCAATGGCCATTTGCATGGGGACCATTTCTTTGGTAGAAAGTAGTTCCAAAGTAACCAGGTTACCATTGAATTTGTACCCATTCTAGAGGTGTGCCTCTAGAAATGGAAATACCAGTTTGTTGTCTGTCGGTCTACAACCACGGCCCAGACTGAAATCTTACATTATAACTATGTAGTTATAACTATTAAATGGATTGCCTTCAGATTTGGTACAAGCATTCATGGTCCAATGAGTTTTTCACTAGTGCCACGTGAGGTTGACATTTTAAGTTTTGAGTGAAATGTCTTAACAACTATTGGATGGATTGCCATGACATTTGGTACAGATATCCATGTTGTGCAGATGATGAATTCTACTGACTTTGGAGACTTTGGAGATTTCCTGACTTTTCATATAGTGCTAACAGCAACAAGTCATCTATCCATCTATATACAGTGGATACGGAAAGTACCCAGACCCCTTTACATTTTTCAGTCTTTGTTTTATTGCAGCCATTTGCTAAAATCAAAAAAGTTCATTTTATTTCTCATTAATGTACACTCAGCACCCCATCTTGACAGAAAATAAC
>JAVQJD010067291.1:0-11535 GCA_036023655.1 Nannoperca australis
AGACCCTGGTACTGGCCTTCCAAGCGGTGAACAGGACTGCACCAACCTACATCCAGACCATCCTCCAGCCTTACACCCCCGCCCGCCAACTACGGTCCGCCTCACAGAACCGCCTGGTGGTTTGCTCTCTCAGGGACGCCCGCTCACATTCAAGACTTTTCTCCTGTCTGGCCCCCCAGTGGTGTAACCATCTCCTCACATCCGTCAGACAATCAACCTGTCTGGCCACTTTCAAGAAAAGACTAAAGACTCATTTGTTCCGGGAATACAACAGCACTTAACACATCGTTCCTAGAAAGTATAGCATATTATAGTGGAATTGTATTTTAGTTCGAATGTATTGTATTTGATAATGTGTTCTTAGATTTAATGCTCTTTTGATTCTGCCACTGGCAGCGATGTACTTACTTATAGCACTTGTGATTCATCACCAGCCCTTACAAGTTGGACGAGACTTGTTGTTTTTGATCATGGTTCTATGCACTTTCTGTAGAGCTCTTATTTGGAAGTTGCTGTGGATAAAAGCGTCTGCTAAATGCCTAAATGTAATGTAATGTAATTTCACTGCAAATAATATTAGTATTGACCTTAAAAAGCACAAACGAGTCCAACTTCGTAGGCATTTTTGTTGTGGTTATGCTTGTACTGTAAGTCAAACACCCTTACGTAAGAGGACTCCCCCGGAGTGGCAACTACAGTTCTTGGCAGCGTGACAGAAACCTGTGACACTGATGCTACCCTTCAGATGGGGGCGGCAGTGGGTGTGGGTGGAAAGCAGTTTGAAAGAGAATCACAGAGGTCAGATTAAAGTCATTTTTCTGGTGAAAGACAAATCTGTGAAGTCAGCATCAAGTGAAACCAAGAAATTACGTCATGGAGAGTTGATCAAGCACATAGTCTCAGTTTTGTTATGAAGTACAGGAACTGAAGTTGTAGTACTTCTGGTACTTCTGCTATTTGAATGACCCATTACATTACATTATAGGTCATTCTATATGATAACATCTCTTAATATTTCTATTTTTCTATATATTTCTATATTTATAAAAGAAGATAGAGTGCAGTCCTTCACAAACAGTTAACAAAGCTGCAACCCCTATAATGCTTCTGTCTGCTGGTTTCATGCTGGTTTCATCGTGTTTACAAATGAAAGTGACGGAAATTTCCAGACAACTTGGAAGCTTTATGTTGGACTTCCCAAACACCACATGCCTACAGCAGAATTCTTACAACCATACACCAGTTGTTGATGGTGGAAACCCCAGAATCAGATGACTACAATAAATCAAATCAAACAAACAGAAAAATCCTTTTAAAATGTCATGAGAAAAGCTGTTTAGTATATAGCACAGTACAGTATAGACAAACAGTCATGGGGGAAAACATTGTTAGCAGAGATTAATTCAACTAACTTAAAAAAGGTGATTGTTTCCTAATTGGAGGTTAAGGAACAGCCGGATATCAGCATTTAAATGTTCTCCTCCTTTTACTGCTCACATGTTGTGTCAGTCACAAAGGAGGTTTGCCAGTAAGCATTTTGTTGCTTTCAGCCCAACATGTTTCCTCTAGTATGTTCTGGAAACACTAATGGGAAATAATGACCCATTATGACCCAAATAATGACTCATGCTGTGTAGTGGTACGATACACTTACACACAGTGTAAAAACCAAGCATTAATGTAGGGGGGCTGCAACGGATGATTACTGGTCAATCTGCTGAGTAGTTTCTTCATTGTTTGGTGTATAAAATTGTTTTGTCTGACCAAAAGTTCAAAACCAAAGATATTCAGTTTACTGTCACTAATACAAGAAAAGCATAAAATTCTCGAGCTTGAGAAGGTGGAGCCAGAGATTTATTGGCTTTTTCATTAAAACAATTACATAAAGAATTACATGATTAACAAAATAGCTGCTGATCATTATTTTTTCAGTTGACTAATCATTCCAAAGCTCCATATAAATGCAAGTTAACTATCTGCAGAATCCTAACCTGTATACATGTTCGATTCATGCACTACACTGTTTAATACAGTTCAAGGTACTACATAGATTGTGCTATTCAAACACAAGATTAAACAGAATATTCCAGAACTCTCAGCGCAGTGAGATAACTGTGATTCAACAGATAGGATCTTATCACACAGGTATGCCTTATGTCCCAGTTTCTAGAACTTCTGTATGTGGACATTTAGATTATTATAGATGAAGATGCTGGGGGTGGAGATAGAGTCTGACCCAGTATGAATCACCCAAGGACATTTTAAAGGGCTGAGGTAGTTCAACAACGCCTCTTATATTATAGACTTCTCACTGGTAAGACGCTCATTCTTCTATTTTGGAAGAAGAAATAAGTGCCCACCATTAAACTCTAGCTAACTGAGCTGGAAAAAACCTATGAATTTAGAAAGAATTAGATTATTCTTAAAAGGGAATTTGAGAAAATTTCACACCCCTTAATCTCCCTGAACGGCTAAATAGCTCAAACCCTGTATCTAACCTACCAAAGCTCTTGTTCTGCCCACTTTGCATTGTGGGACGTGAAGACTACTTCTTCTGTTATTAAATGCTAAGTAGTATGTAAGAGGTATGCTTGCTTTAAAAAGAAAAAGGAAGCGTGTTTATCCGGACACCATGACACTTCCGGGCGCTGCACGAGTGGCAGCCTGTTGCAGCAGCTTCTACTCACAGCTGGGTATCTTTTCTATCTGGCTGCTACTTCCCATGCACTAAATTATTTCAGTACTTATTATTTTTAGAGCTGTGACTGCATGTCATTACGTGTACTTGTTTTACCATGTTACTTATGTATATTTTTTACTTCTTTTATTTTATCTTTCTCTTTCTGCACTGTACACTTTTGATGCAACAATGTAAATTTCTCCACTGCCAGACTATTAAAGGATTTCTGATTCTGATTCTGATTCTGATAAATCTTTTAATAATAACATGCAAATTACACGACACCATGGCAAAACACCAGTGACACAGTTCAACAACAAAATGAGGAATGAACTTTAATATTGTTCCACTGAAAGGAAGTGCAGTAAGAGGATGTATTTATAGGTGTTGTGAAGACGGAATTCTCTTTCTAAATGCTGTATGAGACATCATGAACAATTATTAAATTCTATTGATTATTTACCTGAAGGCGAAGGCAGCTGGTGAAGAGAGAGTGAAGAAGCACAGGCCTACGCTGAATTTGAATGGATATAGAAAGGAGACCCTCAACAAGCTAATGAATAGTACTTAAAGTAGAGCGGCACAGATTAATAGCACACTTTTGTAGTACGTCATTATGTGTAGTCTAATCTGTTGAACTTTTATGTCTTTTATAATAAAGATGTTTATTAGGTTTATTAGGTTTCTTTCAGTGATCTGCTTGTTTCTTTTATTTCTTACCATCAACCTGCTCAGAGACTGCAGATCCTTTAGATAAACTTTTGCTACATTTACGTCCCATAGATATTAATTAAAGCTGCACTAATCTATATTTTTTAGGAACAATGGCAAATTACTATGTGCAATATTAAAAGGGGTTTCTTTGAGTGACAACCCACAGAAAACCAGTGTTAGTGACTCAGATATTTTCCTCAAAACAGAACAAGGGAGAATGAATTTTGGACTTGTCAAGTGGCCAGAAACATGAGTCCAAATAAGAGCTAATGGTGCTATGTGTCAGGCAACTGTTTGCTAACACATTTGCCATATGAACAATTTTTATATTTATAAAATGTTGTTGGGGTAAATCTGTTCCCGAGTGCTCACAAAGCACCGTGACACGTGTGATAAATTCACGTGTATGAGAATGACGTATGATTGTGGTCTCTGGACATTTCACATAACATATATATTTGTAATATTCACAAATATCACACAGTATATCAAGTAAAATATGTTGTGAAGTGCCGTTTGTAAGTGGATATACAGTAAATGATAATAAATAAATTATAAAACAATTAATCATTGAAAAATAATGGAATGGAATGTAGTTATTGATTACAACGATTTTGCTGAGAAACAGTTGCCTGTGCATCTGTAAATCTATCTGGTACAGAGACAGAGAGAGGAAACTGTAGGAGTCTGTGCCGATCTGCAGCCTCCAAGGAGGGTTTTATAAGAGATCAGTTGAGTTGATCTCAGTTGAAAACTTTCCGTACATTCACCACCAGGGAGCAGTGTTTCCAATATAATGGCAGACTGTCTCAACACCCGCCCCTCCCACTCTGTATGTAGGTTGATGCATGTAGGTATTTGTGCCTGTAGGCAGGAGGAGGGGACACTTCCCAACAGGTCGAGAATGTACAGAGACACATACACACATGCGACTGGTGCAAACGTACTCCAGCTGTAGCTCCCAGGACAGATGCAGCTAAGAAAAGACCTCTAGGTGAAATGGGCCGCTCAATATTCCCTGCCTTCTGAGCAGTGTGGGTATATGTGCATACATGCATGTGTGTGTGTGGGGGCATGTGCTTGTGTTAAAAGCTGTTGTGTCACTCCAAGGATTTAGCTACCTGAGCTGACGCTGAGGAACTAGCCATCAACCATAATGGCCATACATTACCTGTGTGTATATGTGTGTGTGTGTATGTGTGTGTGTGTGTGTGCGGGCGCAGCTGCCTCTTTATGATAGCAGAATGGAGTGATAGAGTGAAAAGATGGCAGCATGGGGGATAGATTGAAGGGAACTTTTCTCTAATATCAAATGAAAGTACATCTCTTTCAGGAGATTTTTTGGGCCTCGTCTCTGGTGTCATGACCTCATTGCCAGGATGTTTTTTTTGTCACTGGGACTCTCAGAGGTCAGCTGTCAATCAAACGGTGTGTCCAGTCTGGCAATGTGACAGATTCGATTTTCTGTTGGTGAAAATCCTGTTAAGAGGATGTAACTGATCATGCTCTGTATTCAGCTAATGTGTGTGTGTGTGTGTGTGTGTGTGTGTGTGTGTGTGTGTGTGTGTGTGTGTGTGTGTGTGTGTGCGTGTGTGTGTGTGTGTGCGTGTGTGTGTGTGAGAAGAGGGGGAAGGTCCTGCTGCATAGTGCTTAAACTCAAACCCATGGCTACAGAAGGTTGAGCTGTGTGATATTTGAGAGAAAAAATATCTTTCAGTTATCTTTCATGTTGTCATTGTCCTGCACCATATTTCAATATACCAAAGCTTATTTGTCTTAATAGTAAACCTTCAAAGCATTCTGTCAGTATCATTTGCAGAATCTTTCCATAGTACACTCTACTAATATTAAAATGAATCATGAATAAATCCCATTAGAGGGGTTTTGAAGTATAATTTCAACCTCTAAAGGCAGCAAATTCAACATACATTTGGTCCACTAATGACGTGAAACCCCTGATATATAGGAAGTAGTCCATTAAATGATTCTGGTCAATGTGGAATAAACAGAAGTAGAGCAGAGTAAATACTGTGCTTGACTAACTGAATGGTAAAGTAAAGGTCAATACATCAAGTAACTCACTATTCCTGTAACAATTTAGTCCTTAGATGTTCTTAAAAGAGCTCAAAATTAAAGATGGCGCAAGATTAACATGGTAACATGGCAATTTAAAGTATGGTGTGACATCATCCTAACCAAGTCATTATTTAAACATTTTCATACCAACGTAAAAATAATTAAATGCATCATGTCCTGGGTACTAAAGTGTTTCACCACAAAAGGCTTGCCGGACACCAGACAGGTGCCCAGAAGAGCTTATCAGTGCTGGGTGAAAGAAAATCAAACTGCTCACAATGAACAAAATCATTCTCCAACCTCTCCACAGTCTGCAGTTGTTCATTCTATTTCAAATAGATCAACCTCCCACTCTGGGTGGACAGCAGCTCTTGTGCTGCCCAGCCTGTTGCCTTCTTCCTCTGCCCACTCATTCACAAGCCAAACACACTCAAGGGTATGTTCCTTGGAAAATGGCTTCTGTAATACATGTGCTGGACCCTTTTACAGCAAACCTCATGATGTCCCCGTGGTAGGTCAACATGGCTTGAGCAAGGGACACAAGTCAGCCAGCGTGTCAGATATTGGGAATAGGGAGTCTACATTAAAGCCACAGGCACAACCTGCTGTGACATGCATTATTAATAGTTTATTTTATATATATTATTTATCATTTTCTCTGTTTATTGAACAAAATAAATATTGCCATTGCCTTTAAATGGCAGGAGAGAGACTAAAACATCAGAATACATTATCGAATCCTAAACAAATAGACTGAATGTGATAAAGATCTAAATTTAGGGGAATAAATAATAAACAGAGCGCAATTTAGGATTTTTTGGGGTAAAATTCTTTATTATGAGGCAAAAAAACAAAACAATAAAAACTAAGAAAGTCAGCTGCAAAATTCAACTCAACAAGTAAAGATTGTTTGAGATAAATTTGACAAAATAATCCAAACCCAAGGTCCCTTTTCTCGCTGTTTCCTGAGCTTTTTACTGTAAAACATAGTCTTCACTAGTGAATGATGTGTGCTCAGTTGTCATGGAGATGGATCTGTTGACACGTTGAGCTCAGGACATTTTGTCCATGTTATCGTAAACAAAAGGTTCCTCCACTGATCAAATGACTACGTGGAATGTGAAAGGGTGTCACTCAACTCTGCAGTTCCCTGCAGCTCTGCTGAGCATTTTAGCCTCTTTCAGCTCATTGTTTTGGTTTTTTACAACCCACAGCTTTACACTGGACAGCAGACAAACAAAGTTAGCTACTGGTCTGTTACTGGCGAACAAAGTGGAGCATTTAGCAGCTCAAAAGCCAGCTTTTTTCCTCAGGAGTTGGTGGAGACCAAAACGGAGCTAAAAGGAGAGTGAATACTGAACTTAACACTCGCCAGGTGTTTTGCTAAAGTTGCTCTGTAACAGCTGGATGTGTAAATAGGGAACTGTCAACTTAGTAAGGCAATAATATGTCCAAGCTGTGTTTACAGCTTATTGTGCAGGCCCCAACCGGCCAAAACCAATCAATCAGTGCAGGTTTCAGCATGATCCAACTCCACGGCAACTAATTCAGTGACATCCACTAATAACTTGCGATATGGTTGAAAGCTCAGAACAAAGCAAGCAAGTTAATGCTTGGGATTGTTTTGTCAAACTGCTGTTTCACAGGTTAAGAATGAGCTTGCTTGATGCTTAATTATCAAAATGATTTTAAATTCAAACACGATTGTCTGTGTTTGTGTACTGACATATGTATGTATGTATTAAATGACCTTCTTTTATAAAAGAGACATTAAATAGGTGGGTTTTTAAAATCAATTTTCATCATATTGTACTTTTCAATGGGTTCAACTTACTATGAGGAAGGAATGAGAACAAAAAGTCTTTGCTGTAGTGAACAACACCTGGACCATTATCACCATACAGAAATTATCACAAATGAGTGTCACAGACTCAGAGCTCTGCATCGAGTCATTTGGGATTAACAATCAGCAATCAACACAGATTACAGCTCATGAAAAAATCATTACCTTTCGGCTTCGGTAATTAGGACCTCAAGCTGAAGTCAACTGTGTGTGTGTGTGTGTGAAACACAGCCCCGCTGAAAAACTATTTTTGGTCAACTTCCTTCTAAAAAAAATCTTACAAAACCTGTCAAACACTTTCCAAACACCACTCCCAATTCACTGCTAACTGTTCAATGTCGCACCTGAACACATTTTGTCGGATTTCGCCTACATTTCCTATCCCCCCGCAGCTTTTCAAGTAGCAGGTCGCTAGCATCTAATCTCCCAGGCCCACAGTCTGGCTCATGGCTAATGACTAAGTGTCAGTGTAACAGATGAGGCTGCTGTCTTCACTAACCTGTTTACAGACAGTAAAGGCTACAGGCATGAATGTTGCCCGTGATAAATGATTCATCCACAATGGCTAGAAAATGAACTGGTGGCAAATAAACACCAGCCACCAGCCCGAAATGTTGTTCAATCAAAGAATTGATCAATTTAATACAATCAACTGTAGATTACACATTTGGTATTGGTTTGGTATGCTAGAAAATATAGTTTTCTTCACAAATAAATAAGAGAGTAACACATTTATATCCTTCATATAACAGTGGTCAGCAGTGTTTAATACATTGTGGGGTGTTTGAACCCATTAATAAATTCTTAGTTTTTCTCATGCCAATCATCTCATAGTGTGCAGACGAAATAGAAGATACCCAGTTTGGTGCCTCAGAAATTATTCTTTTTTAAATGAAAAAGTAAAAGCCCTCCAGTTTCACATTTAAATTTGAATATTAAATTGATATGCTGGACTCCCCGAGCAGACAGAGGGATGTGTTGTAGCTCACACAGAATGGCAGGTGTCAGTGTGAAGATGGATTACTCCTCACTCTCAGTGCACCGGCAGAAAGTGAATGCACAGTGAAACATAAAGACAGCTGTAAAGTGATATATTACAGTTAAAGACACAGTGGTGAGCACATACTCCTTCAGAGCCAGCGAACCAAACAGGAAACGGGGGACAAGATGACCGGAGCAGGGGATTATAGAAAACGGAATCACTGAGATATGCACATGCAGCTTTTCCGGCTTTCGTCAAAGGTAGAAAATCCCGCAAGGAGGAGAGCGCAAGTATGAACGCATTCATTTGTTGCTGACGATATGCATCGGCTGCAGAGGAGATGGCGTGTGGCTGTGTGTGAGGGCCATGCTAAAACAATAAATGTCTTCAAATGCAGAAACAAATAAGTCCAAAAGAGGCATGTTCTACAGAAATCCCAACCTCCCATTCCCAACCTTTTTCACTTAGATACATAAATGTCAATGATGTATATGATCTCTATAGTTAATTTTGCTTCTGTTGTGTCTCAGATAATTGTTTCAATAAAATAATGGTTAATGGTTTCAACTTTTACTCCAAGTAGACTTTCTCCTCTTTGTCCAGACCATGGACTATATATAAAGACGGACGACGTGACAGCTCCCCAAAAGTGAAGCCTAAACATCTGTATCGCCCCCTGGTGGCTGGCGGCAGTACAGTATAGATCATAAGCCCCGCCTCCTCCTTGTTAGCGGATGGGACATGGGCCAAACTGAAAAGTCAAACCTTTTGACAAAAATGTTTCCTAAAGATGGTTTCTCTCATATAGGTAGTTTTTCCTGATAAGTTTGTTTTTAATTTGTTATTTGATGCTATAAAAACAGGGTGTCACGTCATGATTGACAAATGTGAGTGTATGTGCGAATAGATCAGGCAGTAAGTGTATAGTCAACACCCCCACTCCACCACGGATCACTACTGCGCAGACTCTGTCTCCAAATGAGGTCACCAGCACAAGATGGCAGCTCCAGGGTATTTTGGCTTCACTTTGTACAATGGGAGGAAGTGGAGACGCGTTGTCCTTGTTTATATACAGTCTCTGGTCCAGACTAGTATTTTCTGGTACCATAAATCAGAGGTTTAGACTCGAGTCATGTGACTAGGATTTTATTCAGGCTCAAGTGAAGAATCAGATGACTTTACAAAATCAAAAACATTGGAACAAACTTGGAACATTGGTGTAATAATGACTCTGATGCTGTGACAGTAATAACTATAAACTTTAAACTTTTAAGCTACACATTTTGGTGGCATATAATGACTTGTTTCGGACTAGCAACAAACAGTTAGGACTTAGACATGACTTGGAACTTACTTGTGAATCGCAAAACAATGACTTTGTCCCACCTCTGGTGTTAACTGATGTTTTATTTTGTGGTTCTTTTATAGGTGTCGCTAGAGTTGGACATTTTCAAACCCTACACATAGAAGCTTTAAATTATTGTTTTAGATAATTTAATAGTAACTACAGTGTATTTTGAGAGGTATCAGTTCTATTATATATAGGACTATTGAAACACACACACACACACACACACACACACTCTTTAGCTTCCTCCTATCTTGTTCAACACCCATCAAAGCACAGCTAACTTATCTTTGATCAAAACAGATTGAACACTGACATCTAAACAAAATGGACATCCAAAACTGTCCAGTGCAACTTGTAGAGCACTTAACATTCATCCCATGCCCGCACTGAGTTTACATTGATGCTGTATTTCTAAAGGGAAGGTCTCCTCTGTTATGCTAATGGGGCCAGATATTGCCAGTATTTCAAGGTTAGTCAAACAGCAGTTTGTTTGGTTGCCGGGCACGCTTGAGAGACTTTCCTGTCCTGGCTTGACAACACGCTGGCAGAGCTACAGCCATCAATGTCATTGCAAACACTGCGTGAGGTAGAGCATTTGTTTCCGAGTCCAGCCTTGTGCTGTACACAAAGAAAAAGCCAGGCGGCGAGCCAGCTTAGAATGTAGTCACAGGGAAAAGTATAGTGTGGATGGTGTGTGTGAGAGACCAAGTGAGATTTTGCTACCTTCGTTTGCATATGCAGGGCTTAGATATGTACACTTTAAAAGGCTTCTAATAGATATTCTGTCAATGTCATTCACCCAAATTGACCTCCTCGCACCTGCTGGTAGGCTCATTTAGAATGGGTCTTAACTGACTGCTGTGTTTTCCAAACCTCTGCACTGCACTCAAACTGCACTGTTTGATTGCTTCAGCGCTCTCAGAAAGAGAGAGCGAGGAAGAGAGATAAATTCCAAATGAAATAAGAAAAGAGAGGGAATGAGATGGGGGAAAAAGAGATGGCCAAAAAAGGCACTAAGAGGAAAAAGAGACAAAGAAAGAGAGAAATTGATAAACAGGGAAGACAGTGAGAGAAAATCTTTATTGCATTTTTTATCCAGTCTGTCTGGTAAGAAAGGAGGCACAGAGTTATTCTTTTGGAGATTTGATTTCTGAAGCAGAGAATACATTCTGCCAGGTTCTGCTATTCTGCTGGGAACACAGAAGAGGCAATTTTACCCCTTTATGGCCTTACTCACAAGGTCTAATATTGTTCAGCTCTCAACTAAATTGTTAATAGTGTTATTATAACCAGAATCTTCACTGTATCAAACCCATAAATGTATTTTGTTGATGGATAATGGAAGAATCTGCACTGGTTTGGTCTACTGAAATCCAAAAAAGCAGAAATTGTCTCAATCTCTTTTAGCTGTTTCAATTTTGTGACATAATTAAACTGCACTTTTAGAAACTTTTCAGGATCAATGTTCATGTACTATGTTCCAACTATTTATTTTTTCTCAAGCTTGTTTCATGTTTCCACCAAGCATTGTTCTGCTACTCAGGGAAGCATAAACTGTGGCTCCTGCTGACACAATCTGTGGTACATTTTCTATATCAATAATACACTGGTTTTCTAGGGGTTCACCTTGACCTTAAACACATCTAATGGCAGAAGTATTTATACTTGTTCACAATGGCCACACTCAAAGGCGGAGTGAAAAACTTCCATCATAGTCTCCTCTATTGCATTGCGAGCTGTAACAAGAAACATCTACTGTTTTTTCAATTCATGCATCATTAATTTTGTGGTGCAGTTTATTACACCACAAAACAAGTTAATCTAGCTGTCAAGAGACTCCAATCTGCAGTAGTACTTCCATACACTTCACTTATATGCACATTCATTAC
>JAVQJD010067300.1:0-31492 GCA_036023655.1 Nannoperca australis
GTGTGTGTGTGTGTGTGTGTGTGTGTGTGTGTGTGTGTGTGTGTGTGTGTGTGTGTGTGTGTGTGTGTGTGTGTGTGTGTGTGTGTGTGTGTGTGTGTGGTGTTTTGCCAAGCCTCCCCTGACAACGGCAAACAAACATAACTGTAGAGGCTGCGAGTTGTTCGAAACTCACAGTTTCTGAGTTTCTGATGCTCTATAAGACCCTTGACCTCATGCACTGTTACTATGACTCTTATCTTTGGCTTCCTGCCCTACCTATATTCCCAAGTTTATATTGCCCTCATTAAATACTGAGCACCTGAACAGCCCACTGTTTGGCCTGTCACTTATTTGTCATTATGTAGAATAAGGTAATAGCTTTTGATGGGGAGATAAGAGAATGTGGGACAAGGAAGTCTGGCCTGGAGCAGCACATGCCAGGGAGTATCCTGCAGGTTGGTGGTCTGGCTTACCAGCAGATTTAGCAGATTTTTTACGCACAGCTTTTTTATGCACAGCTTTTTGTTGTTTGAATCATTTTCTTGTATGTGTT
Source organism: Nannoperca australis (assembly GCA_036023655.1). NCBI lineage: Eukaryota > Metazoa > Chordata > Actinopteri > Centrarchiformes > Percichthyidae > Nannoperca > Nannoperca australis. Next base: position 533 of record JAVQJD010067300.1, read on the forward strand.
TTTCAAATAAAGTGTTTGCAGATACACTAACTTGTATATTATAGTGATGTATGTCACGACAGCCTCTCCCTCTGCTGGGTGAGGCAGAGTGACACACCACAGGTAGGGTCTGTGTTCACCTCGCCAGTTTTTACTGTTGCAAGACAAACAAGCTGACACCGGTCTGGACACATGTGAGTAATGTGCCAACAGCCAAGTCAAACATTAAACCCCAAACCAAGCATGAATGAATGAGCTCTCAATGGGTGCTCGAGGGTCTCAATGTGTGACTGTACACACATGTATCATCTGAGATGTGGTCAGCAACACAAAAGAATGGAGGACCGAGCAGGAACGCTGTACTCTTGTGTCAACTTTGCACAAGAGGTGGCAAGACAAATATTTCAGCCATCAGACCGTGAGCAGTGTCGGCGTTATTATCGGACACTGACGACGGTCAGATGTCTCTTGTCTTGTCTTTTTTTCACTTGAGCGCTGCGGTAACATGTACGCTTATTATGTGCAAGTCATTTTTGAAACTTGGCCTTTTAGATGAACATGTAAAGCTACCGGCAGCATCGTGCAGATCACCTTTGTACTTCCTCGAGATCTATGCACCTGCAGGATACCTAAGTACAGAGACAGATGCTGTGTCCCTGTTTTATTCTGCACTCAACTCAACTATGCAACTCGATATACTGTGAGAACCAGAAAAAGTCCAAAACTATTTAGCTCCAGTGCATTAATAAAGTGCAGGAAGTGAGACGTACATGTAATTCCTATATGCCTGCAAGGCGTCTCAAACTGTAACGCAACACATTTGATTCAGTAGCAACCCAATCAGGACAAAGTGGCTGCCATTTCAAATGCAATTGCACGACCGAACTTTTCTTGAGCCTGAGTTCTTACTGTCAGGTGTGTTCCTTAGGTTTTGACCCAACTGCAGGTTATTCATGGATGCATTTTGTAATTATTTTTGTTCTTTTCCTTTTATTTTACAACTCTTAGTAAATGTGCAACCTACAAATATAATCGTTATTGGTATTCACATATTAGCCCTGGGACCAGAGCTGGTCAAGTGTGTGTGTGTGTGTGTGTGTGTGTGTGTGTGTGTGTCTTGAAGTGCAGCTCCAGTTCCGACCCTCCTGTACAGGTACACAATTGTTGGAGCTATCAGCGTGGCCCATTAATTAGTGTAATTAGTCTTGCTGTGGGCAATAAGGGTCTGATATGAGCTGACGGCCTCCAGCCCACACGCCCTCTCGGACCGTTTACCTTCCCCGATAAGTTTGTGAGCTCGCTAATCGGACACATTAATCACTTTGGCCCCAGCGCGCCATTCGACTGTTTGCTGTTGCATTAAGACTTGTTATCTCGATTGTAGCCAACGGAGGGTGCGGTAAAAGAGAAAGGGGGGGAAAAACCTATACCTGCACACACAGGGACGCAGAATAGCCCTTTAATGGCCATTGTTGAGTATTTTTAATCAGCTGTTACAATGGCTGGCTGTCATCAAAAATGACTGAACGATAGCAGAGTTTTGTTGCTGAAGTGCTCAGGGAAGTTTTCTATCAGGCGGGAGTTCATTGTTTGAAGGAGGTGAGGGGGAAACCTTGATTTTCTCTCAATCTCTTTAACACTAAAATGACCCCAGGCTTGTTAGTCAATAAAGCTATAACAGAGCGCCTGATAGGAGGATTGTTCACAGGCTGTTTAAGGCCAGGGACCGGCCCTCAGGAAGCAGGAGTATTCAGGCCACCCTGAATTGGAGCAGCTCCACATGCCCTTTGAAGACTTTGCTCTTTTCCACCCTCACTCTGCCTCTTTCTGTCTGATCCGTCTTTAAACCCTCTCCTCTGCCTCCCTGTCTATCTCTGTTTCACTCATCCTATTCTTCATGCTCTCTTTTATCCCAGGATCACTTCTTTAGCCCTTTGATTAGCATACCAAAACCCCAATGCATTTCCCCCATGGTTTAAGTGCTATTAATGCTAATTGGAGGCAGGGAACTTCTCTAAGTAGCTTTCTACAGGTCTGTTTGTTCACCTGGTGGGGGTCTCTCTCTCTCTCTTTTGCATTTTAACAACTGTAGTGTTGGACAGACAAACAAAACAGGCAGGTTCACATTTTAAATGAATTCTCCCCAATAAAATCATTCTAATCCAGTTGATTATTAAGTTTATTGGGCAGGGAGAGTGCTCATTGATTAAGAGCCAGAGTTATTGTGACTGGTTCAATGTCAAAAAAGCAGCCGAAATAAAATGACATCTTATCAAATCCATAAACATCACATAAGAAATATGCACAATAAATCAAAAACACATGGTGTTTTTGCTACATTTCATAGTAAATAAGGAAGTGCACCGACAGACAAGGCGGTAGAGAAGACAACTGGTATCCTAATGTTTCAACATGCCAGTGACAGAAAGCACTCGTAGTAAATTAAAATGACTTGTTATTGCTGCTGTTTCAGAAAACGCTGAGTGGCTGATGGTGCCTCTGTTTTAGCTGATGTCTGTGTTCTGTCCCCATAATGAAATGGAAACCTGTTGGGAGTTTATTCACTTTTCAACTCAGGTCATTTAAATTATTATTATTGGGAATTGTATGCCTTTATTGGTCAGGGACAGCTGAGAGATGACAGGACATGTGGACAGACAGACATGCAACAAAGGTTAACAGTTGCATATGAACGGTTTATTGTCTGCACCTTAACCTCTAGGCCACCAGGGCACCTCTTAACCTTTGTAAAGTCTTTGTAATTGATGTTCAGAAGAAACATTTAAACCTGGCTGCATTGTTGCGTTTTCACCATGACGATGAGATCTGAAGTTGCACAAATGCACACAACCAAATGCTACCAATGGCCATATTTGGTTGAAATGATGTGGGATAGCTGTGAGCACATAGAGAAGTAGTAGTATGCTTCTAGCACTAGCAGTACTAGTAGATGTAGCAATGTTAGCAACTGTAGTTCCTGTAGCAGTAGCAACCACAACCAAATGCATATTAAATGAATCCTGCTTTAACATAAAGTCCAATTTTAGCTACCAGCACTCTGCTTGTGTGATGAATGGAAGGCCAGATGTGTGTGTTTATTTTATCATTAGGATATCACCATGCTCAAACAAGAGGCACTTTGTGTTATGCTACGGTTAGCACGCGTGGCACTGGAGGAGCAAATTGGATTGGTATTACAGTATGTAAGCCCGGTCTTACATCCTGATGAGCGCAGACAAACAAATTGGATTGGTGGCGTGTAAATCTGAAGCAGTTTGATGAGCGGAAGGGGCCAAATTGAATTCTCAACAATGTAAATCTGTACCAGCTCGATGGCTCCCCGCCCGACTCCAGCCCTGCCGCCGCTTAAATCATGCGATTGTTCCCTTCTGTTCCAAGATACAATCTCTCTTGGCCATTTGCTGCGGCACCTAATCTGTTTTTGATGACCCTGTAGGGATGTAGTGATACATATGGGCAACTAAATCTCCCTCTGGCCCGCTCTGACTAAATCACTCCCATTCTTTCCCTTTTTATCTCTCTCTCTCTCTCTCTCTCTCTCTCTCTCTCTCTCTCTCTCTCTCTCTCTCTCTCTCTCTCTCTCTCTCTCTCTCTCTCTCTCTCTCTCTCTCTCTCTCTCTACAAACACACGCTCACAACCTGTACAGTTGGCAGAGAAGGATTGCTCTGATTGAGCCATCCATGTGTGTTGATTCAAGAGATTACTCAGCTGATTGGTCATACTTATAGACCTCCTGTTTTCTCTGGGAAACATTTTGAACTCGGTCTCTGAGATAAGTCAGATGACGTGACGTCTCATATTTATTACGGCTCTGTCATACAAATCACATTTATTGCTTTCCTCTATTGTCTCGTTACTTGCGCAACACTTTACTAGAAAACAAAGTTCATTATCACTTGGATACCGCTCAGACGTGTGTAAATGACTGTAAATGTTTGTGGTGTGAGTCCATATTTGTCTGTTCACTGATTGTGTTTTGCTTGTGTGTCTCTTCAGTTATCCGTACAGTGAAGACAGCAGTCAGGGGAAGCAGTACATGAATACCCGATGCCCCGCCTGGTGTGACCGGATCCTCCTGTCTGCGTCTGCCAGAGAGCTGGTCTTCAAGGTGAGTCTAAACCTGCCACTTTAGATCCAGTTCAGGGGCTTTTCAGAGTCCTTCGTATTTTCTCCTCCATCAACCGAAATGCAGATTTCTTTACAAATCAAGTCGCACTCTTTATTTCTACTCTATCGTCCTTGATCCACATGACCCTCCCCGCCCTCTGTCACTTCACAGATGGATGTATTCTGCGAATATTAATTTGGAGCGCTAAGCCATGGGTCCACACAGACAGTATATATATCCCAGCAATTCACCCCAGCGGGGCCCCATCTTCTTCAGAGAGTCAAACCCTGCAGGCCCCCGCTCAGCCTCAAATCCATCCCAGCATTGTAAACTCCAACCAATCTGTCACCTCTATCCTCTCCTTGTATTTTGTTTGCTAGATTACTTGGAGATCCACCGTGCGGTTCTGCCAAGTTTTCCCACATTTTTTGTTTCCCGTTTTCCCTTTGTGATTTAGAAAAAGAAAAAATCTGCCGTGACAACCAGAAACAATCCAGTAAGTGTGGGAAAGCTTTAGGCCCCATCCACATTAATATGTTTTTGTGTAACTTTTGCTATGTTTACGCCTAGAGTCCACACGACTCCAGTGATTTCTAATGGAGACCTTTAAAAATGCTGCTGACCCCATTTTAGTTTGAGTGTTTTAGTGAGGACGAGCGGAAGAGAGAGGTTATTAACCGATGACAGGCGCCCACATTTGCTTCCTTGATTGGGTCTTATGATCCATGACGTGTCCTTCCCTGATTCGTCATGTCCATGTGACCCTTTCCCAGACTAAAACAACATCAACCTTTTCTACCAGCTGTTAGTTCAGCACCTGGTCGTCGGTCCAAGCAGAGAAATGTGCTCTTTCTTTTCTCCATTGCTGTTCTTCGTTTGTAGTATTTCCTGTAACTACCTGAGGTGCTGTCTGTTTACACCGGCATGTGCACGCCCAGTACACGTTAATGTGATATTCGTTTCCATGCGGGTAGAATGGACGGAGATAATGTCTGAAATGGTGATAAAATTTGAGATTGTTTCTGTTAAAACGTGTTAGTTTGAAGGTCTTTTGAGTGCTGGAACTCTCAGGCTTTCATCTGTTCGTGTGTGAGAGAGATGCAGCAGTGTATTGTGCAGGTACAGTCCACAGCAGGGGGCTGCTCAGGAAGTTTGGCTCTCTTTTGTCCGCCACAAATGAGAAATTCCTTCCTGATCTTTCTTCTTTACTAACTCAAGCCAAGCTAGAACAATAACTCTGATCACTGTATTACAGTAAGTGGTGCAAAACAAACACTGTAAAACATTTTTAAATTATAAAACCCAGTTTGTTTCACCCACTTAATGTGTCAGAATTATGTGAAACACCCACCCACCCACTCTCACACACACACACACACACACACACACACACACACACACACACACACACACACAGCTGGGTTGTTGTTTGCTTTTTTCCCCCTCAAGCACCGGCTAATTGCCTGTAATGCAGGGACAGAGTGGAACAGTTAGTGTGTTCGCAGATTGGCTGATGATTCACTGAGCACACACACTCTCCGGCTCCGAGCATTACAGATTGTTGAGACATAGGCCCGTAAACAGCCTGGCGCGTGGTGTCATCTATCATGGCACGGTCGGTTAACTCGCCATCATGTTATTTTCTGCTTGCCGAGCCCTAACACGCCAAAGGTTGCCCGCTGGCTATGCGGCGCGGCACCAGCTCCGGGAGCGCCGGTAATGAATGTTTAGCCGAGCGAGCGCTCCCTCTCTGCCGGAGGGCCCCGGGTAATTTGTTTATCTGTCTAAAGATTATGCAGCCCGAAAATCCACAATTTTATGCTGCCTTTGTAAATTATCAAGAGTGTGTTTGATGAATGTATCTCGGGCTTTGGGAGGCAGCGGCTCGGGGCCGGCTGCCAGACAAATAAAGAGGTTCCAGTGCGTGGCCCGCCAGGAAAGGTAGAGTGAGGTGGAGGCACAGCGTGCGCTGACCCTGCTCCGCTGCAGGATTGGTCTGAAGTTAATTTGGATTTCGCTTTATGGTTCATTCTCAAGCTCTCTGTCTCTTTCTTCTGAAGCGCCAGTGCAGCTCACCGAGTCACAACTGGAATCACCCACCAGCCCGTGTGTGTGTGTGTGTGTGTGTGTGTGTGTGCACGTGGGGGTTGGGCGCGGCTGTTTAAAAAGTCTTTAGTTCAACCAGACAAGTGTGATTTATCCTCCAGTCTTCAGATTCATGTGTGAGCGGGTTACAGCATCTTTGTGTGCAGAAAGTGATATTGAAAGCTGATTCCTTCCGATGGGCACTCAGATTACATCGAGAGTATTTGTCCACTTTGTAAATTTCCCGCGCTTTTCATTTCTCTTCTGTGCCGAGTTCCTAGAGGTGAATTCAGTTCAATGTTATTCATAAATCAGATGCTGTGCTGCAGTTCAGTGAAAGTCTGTAGTAACAATTTCTTTTAAAGGAATTCAACAAAACAAAAACTTGTGATATTCAGAAATGTGATGTCAAAAATGTTTGCTTGAACATCACAAATAGATTCTTTCTGTTGGTCTCTTTGATTCATTTGTGCCTGTGAATTGGCTTGATCGTACTAAAGGCTGTCCCTTACAATTCTCTGAGCTAAGTGTCTGAGCACATAATAAACTTTTAATTACTTAGCAGCTAAAACTGGTGTACATTTTTAATTAGTCCCCAGTACACCCCCCCCCCCCCCTATTTATACTAAGTATCAAACTGTGGCTGTGAGAATGAATATATTGACCAGACTCTTTATTGTAAATGGCGAATAAACTGTACATAATAACATCATTGTGACATTATCAGGATTTTATTGGCACCTAAACAAAATGTTATTTCCCCGGCTGGTTTTTACAATTCATTTCAATGCATTGATATTCTGTTGGTAATATGGACCTATTTTAATCTCACCATTGTACCGTTCTAGGTGACTTTTATTTTGGAATCAGCAACATAATCTCACTAATTGTGTTTAATGAAGCTGCTACATTGATTGCCCATCCGTAAATGTGTCCTAAAACATGACACAAGGCCATAATGACTGTAACACCCTGCTGCTGCTGACTCTGCATCCTGTGGGTATTTACTGGAGAACAGAAGCTGTTCTGCAGCAGCACAGTGTTGAGCCGCCTTTTCATATAATGAATAAAGCACATTGTTCATCACGTTCTCATCCCCAACATTTTTGATTTTGTGTCTCTGCAGCCTGAAAATGAAGAGAAGTCTATAGTCTATGATAACATCGGGCCCAATGTCTGCATGGGGGACCACAAGGTAACGCAAGGGGCTCTGCCTACATCTCTCCTGAGTGTGATGGTGCTGTGATTAAACTGTTGTGAACGCAGCGTGCATCTAGTGGGAAACTATGACACGCTGTACATCAGGATATTAATGTGTCGCAGCTATAGGAGGCTGATAATGTTATTAAAGGCAGGGTTCGTACAAAGTCTTGAAAGTTTGGAATGTGAAAATATTTTCAAGGTGAGGAAAATGCCTGAATTTAAAGATACTGAAAAAGGCTTCAGCTAAAAGGAAGGTTTTCCCTTATTCTGGAAATTAGGAAACACTGATTAATAAAAAAAACATACAATCAAAGTTAATATGAACAGCTGCTAAAATAAACAAAGTGAGAATATACAGTGATAGTTGTGGGTGTAAAAGAATTTTGTAAACTGCAATTTTTCGAAATTGTAATTATAGTAACAATTTAGATGTGATGATAAAGGCTTCGAGAGTCTGAATATTTTTGGTTTAGGTAACTTGAAAGTGCTTCAATTTAACTTTATTGTGTAAAGGTTCTAAGATAAGGTGTAGTTATACTGCACTGGATTACTAAAGTGCCGTTATTCCCCTGAATTTGAAGTTTTAGTTTCCATGAATGTGGATGTTTTATCAGCTGGACAGGAAAACATTTTGAAGCATAAACTATCTTTGTGATTCAAATTTAAAAAGAAGAAAAAAACTTGTAGAGTACAAATATAAATCAATCATGTGACCGAATTTCTCATAGCAGCAGCTTTCTTCCAAAGAGTGAAGGAGTCAGCTTCTACTTGAAGTTGTTTTTATTTAAGGAACAACCTGTTAAAAAGTGGGAGAGGGGTCAGAGCTGCACACGGAGCTGACTATAGAAGTGTTTAACACAGTCTCTGCAGTGTCAGACAGAAGGTCTTATGCTGAGAGAGAGGCGCCTCAAGTCAGGTCTTTCATCAATACTTAGTGTGGCACAGACAGTGGTGTGTGTGTGCGAGGTGACCTGAGCACACTGAGAGATACTGCAGCAGGCTTCACCTCCCAGCCACACACTATTGCTAAAATCACAGCTGCCTATGTTTAAAAAAATGTCCAATGTAGTTAGCACACAGGCCCAAAAATGCACAGTAGCGCTGTGTGAGTTTAACCTGTGTGTCAGAGAGGGAAGACTTCTACGTGTCCCAGAGAGCTTTAATACTGTCTGCAGCTTGTCTTCTCTAAACTGCGCTTTGTCTCTGTCCCCCTGCCAGCCCGTCTTCCTGTCCTTCCGAATAACAGCGGGGGCAGGTAAACCTAATGCAAATAAGCACAAGTGTTGTGTGGTGCAGTGATGTCGTGGTAAATATTCTTTTTTTCTTAATTATAATTCTTCCCATTGTTTGCTTTGATTTGCTTGACTGTTCATTACTTTACAAAAATGGTTTGAAGAGTTTTATTCCAAAATAAAACGTCCTCAGTGGAAAAGTGTGACATTGCTGCTTGCTTAAAATGCTTCAGTCATTTTAAGACATTGACTTATAAACTAGAGCTGCTTCTTGTATCTAAACTTTTAAAGAAAAGTGGGCATCAGGTCATTTTTGTTTGGTTGAAACGACAACTTGGTATTTAGGAATAAAACGTTTCCTTTTTTCTCTCCACAGGGAAGTGTTGCCAAAGGGGGGAGAAGATATTCCGTGAAGCGCCTCTGTGAGAACACCAGAGAAACAAATAGGACACCAACACACACACACAAATACACACACACGCGCACACACACACACACTTTGCACAAGTGCACACTGAAGAACCGAGAAGTTTTTTCAGCTGTGCTAACCAGTTGCAGTTGTCCTGACACCTCATCCATACGAAAACCCGGCCGTTTTCTCTCCATAAAACACTTGTTGAGATGTGGACGAGCACCCGAGACAAGACACACATCGCTGACCTCACTGTTGCCATGCAACCCCATTCCCCAGAGAAGATTTAAAAAAAAAGGACGGACGGACGGACGCCCTTTTTCCATGCCACCGCCTCGTTGCCAAAACTCTAATTGAAATAAGTCTACTACATACTTTTAGACACCATACTTGCCATTCTTAGGTATGCCTCTATGTATAGAAGCTACTTTCCACACAGTATGTAAGGTGTTTTAAAAAAAGAAAAGTGCAATGCAAAAAAAGTTGTATATCTATATTGTAAGGGTTATTTGTACATTGGACAGTATAACATAGAGTTGTTGATGATTTTAGTGTTGCTCACTTTTCTGACCAAGCTTTGTAGTCCCTTTGTTGGAATACATAGAACTGTTCCATTTATTCCAACAAATGAATATATATATATATATTATTTTTTTGTTTTGTTTTTGAGTTGTTGTCGTTGTTGTGTGCACCACACACTGACATGCCTGACACATCAGTTGAGTCTCATTTTATATACTGTACTTTTTAAAGAGATAATTTATAATTCTTACCAAAATGTTGATGCTGAAGTTTGCGCAGAAAGAGCGACTGTGTGGGAGTTCCTGCAGCCACAGTGACCTTTGAATCGTCAGTACCAGAGGAGAGAAACAGAAACTGTTTGGTGATTTATTGCCTATCCAAGAATGTTTAAGCAGTGCCATAGACCATGCAAGTATATAAGATAATGTTTCATATATAGCACTCACATTATTTCATTATTATTCTTACTCTAACTTATTTCTATAATATTATGGTTCTGAATGTGATATTTTAGATAGGCTTGGGTATCCTTAAAATGTAAACAGTTTTTTTTTTTGTCAGTTTGTGTTACTGCATTATGGTGCCAAGTATCCTACACCGAAATGAAGTGTGTAAGAGTTATAAAATACTTAAGTCATATGGTAATGGTATTGATTTTGAAATGTAAAAAAAAAAAGAAACTCTAAATGCGGGGAAAGAGCAGGAAGACTTGCTTTTTATTTGTTTAGTATGTAGCCTTCAGCAGCCTTCATTGCAAATAATTTCAGCATTAAAGGGGCGATCCGAGACGCCAGGGTTTCTTTTATCGATTTAATTTACTACACTACAGACTGTGTGAAGCCGTCAGGTTGATCCTCAGTGATTTTTTTTCCATCTAAATCACCGCAAGTGGAAATGATTTTGTGCCTGCCGCAGAATTTATGTCGTCTTGTGTGAGTTGGTTCGTAGGCAAAAAGTTTTATTTTATTTGAATTCTTTTTGATTAAAAAAAGGCTGCTTGTTTATGTTCCCGCTGGTCGTTGTGAGTGTACTGTAGGAGTATAAGCCGCAGTTTTTCTTCACTCCTTATAAACGCAGATAGAGATTTTATTCTAGCCCCTTCTGGACGGCCTGGCCTCTACTGTAGGTGATGCAGTACTCAAGCAATAAAAACCATTAGAGCTCACTGGCTGTTTGTCCTCATTACCTCTCGTTTGACCACTTTACTACACAATAAGAGCTCTTCGTCAAAAGGTCGTCATTAATTAGCCCTCCACGAGATCATCAGTGTATCGTTAGTATATTATTACAGCAGTGGATGAGAATTACACATTTCCCATGGTCGTTGTTCCTCCGGGAGACGCACTGACACCGGCTGTTATTGGCTCTAGATGTTCCTCCAAGAAGATTATAGGTCGTTATGTGAACTTTGTAGGGTATTTATATATTCTATTTACTTTGGTATCACCACACTGGCTAATATCCCCACCGGATGTTTTTATACGTTGTTCTGTGAAATATGCACTTGTAATCCCTTTAACGGACGATGTAATCCAGGCTGAAGTAAATTGAGGAAATTAACTTCAAGCGCAGGCGAGAGACATTCTTATAGAAATATATGTTATTAACCCATTTAAAGCTGTTCAGTTTGTTAAATTTAAGTGTCCAATGGAAATGGAAAAGGCAAATACACATTTTGTGGCACATTATGTCGCTAAATTAATACTAAACCTTCCCGAAAATGAAACTAATCGGAATTGTTGCGAATTTCAGCAGTAACCCTCAGGAGGGCTCTACACAAACATGTATAAAGGTTTATGTCACATTTAGGATACGTGTCCACACCAGAATAACGTTTTAAAAGAAAAATACTTATGTACAATAAAGTCACTATAAAGCTATGATTAAGCACTACAGACACGGTGATTTCCTGCCTGCACGTGGGCCTGCAGGATGACTGTAAGAAAGGACATTTAAATTTGTTCTAAATAGTTTATCAAAGTGTTTTTCGTTTTCTTCGTTCAGAGCCACGTTGTGTTGGATGTACACAAGTGTTCGCTTCATACATGGTTTATCACTGATGTCCAACTGGGATTTTATTTTATGACTGCTAATTTCTGATTGGCTCAATCCAGAACAGACCGCTGCCATTGACTTTAACTGAAGAGGAAAGAAAAGGTGTAGTACCACACGAGAGACAGAGGGGGCGCACTTCTGTCGAGGGTAACCAGTAACTATTTACACCAAACATTATCAAACTAACCAGTTATTTTCTTAAATTAGTTAATGACTTAAACATGTTGCTGGGAATCCCAACGTGAGACCACTGAAGGTGCAAACATGGTCAATAATCCCGAGGTGGAGGGATGAAATCAGTGCTAATCAAACATCTATTATTAAAAGAAAGCAGACCGACTAGTGAAATGTCCCGCTTTCATATGTAAAAAAAAAAAGAAAAAAGAATTATATATACAGTTGCATTATAATTGTACAAAATAATGCTAGTAATAATATTTACTTTTATGTAACGTATGCCCTTTTGAGAAATACAAATTAAAAGTTGAACCTGTTGACAAGAAAAAGAATTGCCTTGTAGTATGTTAATCAATGGCTGGTGTGAAAAATACTAAAAAAACTAAATCAAATGTATTGTGACATTATATATTATTGTTAAGAGTTCCTTATTTCCACTTGAGACTTCTTCAGATTGTAAATGATAATACATTCTCACGTTAAATCAGCATGAATCCTCTAAAAGCGTCACAATAAAATTCAGTTATCGATAGTCATGAATTTCTTTAATTTATATTAAGCCCATACATTAAAACAAAACTCATAATAAAACAGAAATGCTTGTTAAATAATTTATTCATAATAATACAAAGTGTTTTCTTCCTAGAACCTTCCCGGAAGCAATAATACTCTTTAATTCCAACATAAACGAGGGTCCAGTTCTCTGTCCCGCTGTGTGTCGAGATAAAGCATTAACTTTCTCATGTGAAACCAAAAGAAAACGTGTAGTGATGGCGTTAAAACAAGCTGGGGTTTTGAAACAGTGACTATTTACAGATTTTTGCTTCTATACACGTGTGTGCCGGCACTGAACTGAGGAACGTGGAGAAAATGGGGGGCGACGTTGCTCTGCGGGAATAAAAACGAAGCTGCAGCAGGAATATCATCTGCGACAGAGACGCGCTGCCACGTCCCCACTGCTTCCAACAACATAACTTATCCAGTAAAAAATATATACAATCTCACGTACATTCTCATCTTTAGGCTACAGCACATATCGTTTATTCACCTCTAACCTCCACACCTTCTCTTCTCTCGCCTTTTAGGACAGTGGATACCCTGCTATAACTGCGCTTTAGAAGCGTCACACCTGCCGTTAGAAACATGCGTCTGGGATCCGGATCAGTGTTGCTCCTATTTAAAAAAAAAAATCAGTCCTATTAAAAATCTTAGTTGCTTTTGGTATAACAAAAATGGGATTACAGGTGAATTATCAAAAAAATATATATTTATGGGTACACGTTCCTTCTTCGGATTGAACAGAGACAAACATTTGTCTTCAGGTGAAAGAAGAACACTCCGCGGCCTCATTCACAACTAAAGGAATGGGAACTTTTAAAAGAGGTGTAGCGGAAAATACTGGGACAAGTGTCATGAAGTATACTGCATGTAAAGTAAGGCAGCGTTACCTGGAATAAAAGCAACGAGTCGCACTAATAAGCCCAACACTGATCCGGGTTGTGTGTATATAATAGTTTTACATTTACACCTGTTGTTCAAACTCCAGTTGTATGCGTAAAAGCTGATTAGCATCGCCGAAACAATTTCCCAATATTTTAGTCCTTTCACCTGACATGAACTTGCCATTATCAGTGTTGTTGGGAGTCCAGTTGTGACAGGAGGTGCAGCTCCGTGTATACACTGTCTGGAAATGGGTTTGGGCGCTGACAAATGCGTCTCTGGCCACGTTTTGGTGAGCGCATCTTCCGTGCGTCTCGGCGCGCACACTCGGTTTTTACGCATTTTCTTGCTCAGTCTGAGCCAAACCCAATCCCGTCCAGCGCACGTTCTAACGTCAGGTGGACAGGGTGTCGGAAAGAGCGCGACCAGTCTCTGCTGGACCCTTTGGCCCCCAGCTGTGGGCATCACAAGGTGTCCGAGCTGTTACTGCAGGGGCTGATCAGCGCCAGGTTGGTGGCCTTGTGCTTTTTCAACAGTCTCGTGATTTTCTCGTCGTCCGAATTTGGGTCCAGTGGTTTATTGTACTCGTCGTCGTCCTCGTTGTCGGAGCTCTCCTTCATCTTCTCGGTCTCGGAGTCGTGCTTCTTCTTGGCCGTGGCCATTTCTGCTGCGTGTCTCTTCCGCCACTTGGTTCTTCTGTTCTGAAACCAAACCTGTTGAGGAGAGAGATGCGCACAGATTCTCAACAGGTTCAAACTGATCACAACAACACGTGTCAATAACCCTGGATACACCAAATAAACAACAACAGGAGCAATAACAATTACTGACAATAGCAATAATAATAATAATAATAATTTAGAGTTGGATAATAAAAGTAAGCTACGTTGCAATTGTTCGTGAATAAATTACGTTTATTCTAGGCCTGCGCAGCCAAAAGTGGGATTTCACAACTTCCAGAAAAGTGAAAGTTGGCCCGATAATATTTTACAGGTTCAGAAACGGACAGCAGGTCGAGTCTGTACCTTGACTTGACTTTCGGTCATTCCTAGAGAGTACGCCAGGCGGGCTCTCTCCGGGCCGGCCAGGTATTTCGTCTGCTCGAACGTCTTTTCCAGCGCAAAAATCTGCTGTCCCGAAAAAGTCGGCCTGGAGTGTTTCTTCTTGCCGTCCTTGTCCATCATTAGATTCGCTTGACCTGGGAGAAGAAGCACCAGGACATGTGTCAACAACGGGCTGTACGGATACAGACATTGTAAACGTGACGCCTCCAAGTTAACACATTTACGCAACATCCCAATTCAAAGTCAGAGTTCAGCCTCAAATGTCGCTATAGAAAAGGTTGTCTGAGCTACATGATGAGTTCACTGACCAACTATTTACGGCTGTACTATTATAGCACGTTTAAGATTCTTTTTACAAGTTTGAAAGCTGTGCCAAGAATCTAAAATGTAATGTGTTATTAGGAACTCAGTGTGTCTATAAAAGTCATAGAAACAGATAAAGACTTGCAGTGTAGAATACTGTAGGGTCAGTTTGGTTTGCTGTGTGCGACAGGCCTCTTATAGGCCTAAATAATATCTAAAAATCACAAGACAACACGAAACACTCCGCAGCCCCACAGAGGGACCTTCTGGATGAATCACATTCGTGCATTAACACTAAAAGTGTACACGCAGACAGACAGACGGGACTTACTAGGACAGTGAACCCGCGGGTCTCTCCAGGGAGAGCCCTGCATCACCCCGGGCCAGAAGATGGGCGCCCTCCCCGGCAGCTCGGCCAGGGGCTTCGGGTACCGCGACACCGCCGGGCTGAAGTACATCCCCGCAGCGGCGGCGGCGGCGGCGGTGGTAGCCAGGCCGTTTATCCGGGGGAACCCGGAGAGCAGCTGTCCGGCCGTGGTGATGGGTCTCCCCAGGATGTCGCTTATTCCGTGCGGTGTCCCAATGGAGATCTGGGAGTTGAGGTTGGAGAAATGGGGCGCCTTGAAGCCCGCCGGGCTCTGCTGCAGCGCGTACGGGAACAGGGACGTCTTCATCTCGGTCATGTTGTGCAACGCCGCCAGCGGGGTGCTGCCCAGGACGAAAGCACTCTGCCGGTTAGCCTCCATCTGCCCGACCGCTAACATTTGTGAACATGAACCACCAAACTCGCTGGGATAAAAACGAGTAATCAAAGAAAAAGGAACTAAAAAGGTAAATAAAAAAGGGTGCAGAGCGGACTGGTGGTATTCAGGATCCAGGCCACTTCTGCCGCCTTCCGCAAAAGTATCCTGGACGAGGAAGAAGCAGACTCTTGAAATGTTGAACAACTTGAGCAAAACCGAACTTCTGTTGTCTCTCGGGAAGCGAAGGGCTTGGTCAGACTCCTAAAAATGTCTCCGCGTGTTTGTTCTGGTCGGAGTCTGTCAGCTGGGAGAAGGCTGCGTGCGTCCGCCACTGGAATCCTCGCGGAAGTCGGACGGTCTGATGATGTTTTTTAGTGGTTTTGATTGGAAACATTAAGGGGTCGACTTGTCTTTCCATAAATTGACTCGCTCTAGGCTGAGAGTGAAGCGGGACCCGCTGATAATAGCGCAGCCACCTGCACGCGCGCTATTCCCATTGGACAGGGCTGAGTGAGACAGCGCCCTGATTGGAGGAGACAGAAACTCCGCTGCTTTACACGTGCGTCTTCGCTGGACGGGTGCTGCCTTGACGTGCTGTCGGAAATAGCAGTTTCCAGTTCAGCTGCGTATGAACGACGCTGCTCAGTGCTCATTAGGACTGACTGGATTTATTTATGATACATGATTATCTATGTTGTGGACAGGTGACGTTTTATAGCGGGAACACAGCCGGAAAAAGTAGGCCAATGTAACATATTATATTATTTTAATGCCAATTTATACAAGTTGTGAAAAGATTTCCGACTTTTCTGTGAAGGAGAAAATAGCTCCACTATAGCAAAATAGTCTAGAAATATAACAAATTTTATTCTAGATCAAAACCACTTGATTGTGGCTTAAAGCCTTATGAAGACTTTGAAATCATGAAATACAGAGTGTTGGGGGAAACTTTGAATGCATCAATAGCCACACTCTATTAAGATCTTAGCTGTGCTGTTAATGATGCGTCTCACACCGTGGAAATCATTGTTTCCACAGATGACAAAGAATATACATGTACATTATAAGCTGTCACCGCAGACACTGAGTATATTAAAGTGGAGACGGGACCCGGCGGGGCTGAGCAAGGACTCCCAATGTTCTTAGTTCATTTGACGGAGACCGAAGGTCCAATTTTAAAGATTTGTCCACGGAAAAAATAAAAAGATTAAACTTTTTTTTTCTCCTTTTCACATAAAAAAAATATTTGATATGCAATGCAGACTTTTCAACCAGTCATCATGTTTATTTTTGATTTCCTTTGCACAATATGTTTTGAGATGTGGAAAATAAAAAAATGAGGTGGGATAACCTCATTTATTTCTGTTATTGTTGTAATCTGCTTTCGTAAAAGATTCCGATTGCACTCCCCGATCTTGAAAATTACGCCTTTTTTATTCTAACAAGAATTTGAAAGAAGCGGACCAATAGAGCCGCCTCTGGCCTTTTCGAACCGGACCATTACAGAATATCCACTCTTTAAATAAAAGGTTTTATATGAGTGAGATAAGCAGTGTTTTTGAGACAAACTGCGTTATCACGGGGAAAGTGAGTGAGAAAAAGCGCCCGGCTCCAGTCATCACTCTGAGTGCTGTAATATTTTATGGAGATGTGAGAAGGTTGTAAGAGTGAAATATGGCCACGTTAGCATTTGAAAGGCTTCAGCAAATGCACCTTGCTGCCCATTTGCTCACCGGGGAAAGATTGTGGATTTTAAAAGGTTTTCAACGCGAGGTGATTCACAATTTTGACGGTATTTCTTCAAGTTGAAGGGATGCAGGAGCCCACGCGCGTTTTCTAATTCTGTAAATGGCCCTCTATTTCTAATTTATATCCGTATATTTCCCCCTGATCATATGCACTGATTTTATTAGCTTGTTTGAAAGTCTTTCTAAAATGATCACTGGGAGAAGCTATTGAACAAATAAACATTGCCCTGTAATTTTTAAAGAGCAAAAGCTGACAGCCGTTGCTCAATCTCTCCGTTTTTTGCAGAATGGCAGTGAGCTAAATGAAGCAGCTAGTGGCTGACCCAGTGTGAGATCAATGACGGAAAGATTGGCACTTTGGCCAGTTCATTTAACAGCCGGAGACGAGAGCTGCCAAACAGCCCGTCACCGTAAAACCATAATCGCAATTTAACATAATGAATGATTAGAATTTTTATCTTCTAAATTTACAAGTGATTCAAAGTTTAAACTCTTAAACTCAGATTTGTTACAGAAAGAGACGTGACGCTCACTAAAATCTTGATTGATAATTATTGGAAAACATTATTAAACCAATAAAATAACATTTCTACGATGAAACACCAAGATATTGACTGAAAGTTGACCACACCTACACGAATCTTTCAATATAATAAATATATTTATAGTTAACTATAATAACTATAAATAATAATACTAATAAAATAATAATAATACAAATAACAATAGCAGCCTAATAATAAAGAATAAGTGAACCTTTGTCATATATTTAATAAGAAAACGTTGAATTTCTTATTTATTGGAATATGTGTATTAAATGTGAACCTGTTGCTCACAGCAGTAAGTCTGCAGTCCAGATTCATGCGGTAAATTCGGTTGTAATTTTTAGTCATGGGTTGTTGGCCTGCTGGTGACGCGTACTGCGAGGCCTTTGTCCTGCTATTGAAGGGAAATAGGTTAATAAACAGCGCAACGATAATCTTATCGGAGTGCAACCTCGACACAAATGGGAATTGACAGAACAGCGGCAGTGAAGATAAGCAGATGTTTGGACAAAAAGACGCTTGTTGCAGTCAGTAGATGTGTTCAGAGTCACCGAGGCGTTCACACACAGCAGACAGCGCCTCTCTGGGCTTTACATAATCAACACAATCACCACAAACAGTAAATATGTAGCTACAAATAAATACAGAAATCCCAATTACACTAAATGTAACATTTAAAAAAAATGAAAACACTAGGCCCCTGATATATTTTCAAAGCGGTTCTATTATTTCACAAGTTGTTGAAGTACAATGTAAAACATGTATTTGCTGTTCTCGGTACATCAACAGTGTCTCTGTTTAAACACACAGTGGGAAGTGAAATGGAAGAAAAGGGTCTGGGACCCTTTTTTCAAACGTGTTTACATGTAAGTCAGTCAGTGCACAGGAAATGAAAAGGAAGCCTGTAAAAGCTGTCCAGCAGCGCCCTCTGGTGGCACGAAGTGAAACTCGCGCAGAAGCTAAGAGGTGCTCAGTCGGCCTCCAAACATCTGCCACTTCTATCCTGATACTCAAGACTCTTTTGATTCGATATAGATGCTGTATGAAAATGATATCGACCCTCATGAAAAACAGTTGTGCTATGATGAAAGTCTGTAAGTCCCCAGGTGAAACCAAAGTGAAGTCAGGAACAGTTGTGAGGGTTTTTTTATGTCAAAACTGTTGCACCTCAGCTGGGCCCTCATCAAGAGTGAAAACTGTATGAAAAAAATGAAATAATTAAAAGCAGGACAAAAAGAAATTAGAAAAACATTCACACACACGGCTGAATGCATGAGGTGCAAAAACTTTCTAGGTTCGCTCAGCTAAAAACTCCCATTCTCATCCTTTTGTCTTTTTCACTTTTGTGATTTATTTGAAGCACCAACTGGCCTGAACAGTTGTCTTTACAATGTATTACCTATTTCATCACACACTGAATTTAAGTCATTTACCACTAGACTACTGGAATCACTAGTGTGAGTTGCATTCTTAATTACACAATATTTAATAGAAACAGTTAAATCATCTCAACTTTGAATTTTTCTAATCATTATTTTATCATGTGTACGTTTACAAAATGGTTTCAGTGGTCAAACATTTTTCCCACCTCACATTTCACTTAAATCCAACAAGATGTCTTATTTGTCCTTTCAAAAGCATCTTTAGCTGGTTTACCCAGTTAATGGATCCTAGTACTGTCCCCCCAATGTGACCCATTTATCACAACATGATTTTAACACACTGCATATATATTCTATGACAAAACACTTGTATTAGTTATAACGTGTACTCACCACTGGAGGCACTGTGACATGCCACTGAGGCTATACTTTCATCCTGCTGTTTCAAAATAAAAAGAATATTCACTATTATTTTCAACCACATGTTGGGTCATATGTGCTTTAGTTTAATGATCTGGCGTGATATATCAATAAGCAGAGCAGGTTTGATATTTGATTTTTTCAATACTCCTAAAATGGATTATGCTTCTATAAATCAAAGTATTTAAAATGGTGTATGTGAATATTCCACAAATATATATGGTTAAAAGAAATCCTTCTGATTTAGCCTTTAATTACTCATATATCACTCAGGTCTACTGTTAGTCTAACAATTAAAATATCACTCAATGAATTTAAGTGTAAAAAAAAGATTAATCCTCCAAATATGTCCTGGTTCTACACCTCAGACAAAAAGACAAATCATCAAGAGACTACGATGGATTCAATGAACATTTTCTCAGTTTATAACATTAGTTCAGTGGGTCCCAAACTTCAGTATAGGACACCACCGGGAAAATGAAGTTAACTTCAATTGAAATAACATAAACTGCTCGTTTCTTTAAGGACGTTTAGGTTCTGTTATGCAAATGAATAGTTCTGCAGGTTAAACTGCAGCTGAACTGACAGAGTTTTCACACACACCTCATCTCCTGTGTTGACAGCAAACTCCAGAGCAAGATGGCTTCTCATATCTGGGATTTGACTGATGTGTTTGCTTGGTGAGTATTTTTTATATAAGTCTTGTTAGCATCACAGACCTCCTGTTTGTTCCAGTATTTAATCTTCAGTGCAATGCAGCAATCAGTGTTGTTATTAGTGACGCCTGTGTTTGACAGATCACAACACCTGCCGTTAAAATGTAATGGTATTAACTGAGGTCATGTTGCACCACCCTGAAATGACTTTTGGGAACCACTGAATTAGTTGTAACTTGTCTGTTGTGATTACATTACAAAATACATTTTGTTAGCTGTCTTATATATTTTTTGTAAAGTGGGTTGGTCATTTTCTTAGTAGTAACTATATAGTTTAAATCCATAGGAATATAATTTGCTAATATTATTAAACGTTTCCTCAGTAATAGATGCACTGTCTTGTCAAACCGCTCCT
Organism: Nannoperca australis; assembly: GCA_036023655.1. NCBI lineage: Eukaryota > Metazoa > Chordata > Actinopteri > Centrarchiformes > Percichthyidae > Nannoperca > Nannoperca australis. The sequence goes on from JAVQJD010067300.1 coordinate 21,044, forward strand.
TTAAGAAAGGTATGAACACAGCAAAACCACTAGATGGCAACCTGCATCAAGAAGAAGGACAAGAAACTGCAAGAGCCTCCTGACACCCTGAGGCCTCTGACATCCTGAGGCAATAAAAAAGAGACCACTGGTGTACAACTTGACTTCAGATGCTGAAAACATGTATATACAGTTACACTTTATTTGGATACTCCAGTGTTAACTTACAATAAAGAAGTTTTCTGAAATACAGTCCACAGGCAGTGTTTTATATCATAAATATGATATAGAACAGTAAATGAAGCCTTTATAATCTATGGGAGTGTAATAAATAAATAGGTTGTGGATTTAGAATTAAGTATTTTTTTTAATGAAAACCACTATGTGTAGGATTTGAAAATATGACTCTAGTGCCCCCAGTGGTTGTGTCAAAAAGAGAACGTGTGGGCTAAAGGAAATGTATTTCCACTGGGAGTGTCTTAGTTAATGTAAAAAGCATATATGCAGTGGCTGTAAGATTAAAATGATAAACATCTATGACCCCTGACTTGTGCTTGTGTATTGTATTAGCTATGATGCCTTTGATAAAAAATATTAGACCAAAATAATTTATTTCACCAGCAAGTATTTGGTCCTTGATTTTTATAAGACAGATACTCATAACCCAAAGATCACAAACTCACTTTATCATCGAATTTCTTACTTTTCTAGTTAGTTGAACATCCAAATGAATTATTTATATAACTTACTCACCATGACAGTTCAGTGTTTGTTGCAAACAGGTATGTTCATCCAAGACCCTGAACCAAGACCCTGAACCTAGACCCTGAACCTAGGTTCGTGGCCTGGCCAGTTTGATCCAAGTGTTCTAGTTCTTCTTCCCACAGAGTTGTTCTGCCTTGTGCTCTGTTTGCTGAGAGGAGTTGTTGAAAGTTAACAACTGTATTATACTGATAACACAAGTGTAAACTTTGCAGTATGATGAGTGACACTAATCTCTAGACACATTTCTTTTTGTATTCATTCCATGTATTCTTCTTCAGTGTGTTAGTTTCCATGTTATGTGTGCATGTAGAAATCAAAGAGTGTAAGCTGCATTACAGCACAGATCAGGGAGCAATAACTTGGGGACTTGAGGGAAATGAAAGTGCTGGGTGGTGCATCTCGGCTTTGATTGACCCTAGCTTAGAAAAACATTGTTTTTGGCCAGGCAGCCTATTTGTTCAGCCCAGGCGGGGCTGGACAGCAGAGAACCATACCTTCGTGGATACTTGAGGATTTTAGAATATCATCCCCTTAAATTTCCATGGATATCTCAGTGAATGCTGGTCTAACAATGGCTACGTGGTCAGTTTATTGCTTTGTGCTTGCTACACAAACAACACAGAGGGGAATAAGTTCATGAAACCTAGATTGGACAGCATGATGTAGTCACAATGCAAATGTGACAAATAGAGTTCTTATTTTCCCATACCATCATATTTCTGAATGTACTGCATTTGTAATTAATCATGCTCAATCGACTGCATTGCTATTGTTGGTGTTGAATGTCACATGCTTGTAGACTGCCCGTCAGTTGTCAACACTGTAATATCTGAGCATCAGATTTGTGATGTCTTAATAACTCTGAATTGCATTTGCAGGCTGCATTTCACACAACTAATGGAGATGTTGTGGCTGACCTTACACATCTGTGATTGGTTCAATTTCCCTGCGAGATAAAGGGAAAACCAGCCACCTTGAGGTACTGAGATAACACACACACACACACACACACACACACGGCCTGCAGCCTCGTGCTTCCTAGCTTCCCAAAGTCACCTGTGCAAAGAGTGAATCAGTTGGGGATTCATGGACACAGCAAAGCATGTGATCACAAAAGTGTGATCCATTTTATATACTGTACATCTAAAAATGCATTTTGTTGAAACAACAACAAAAGCTCAATGACAATCCTTTTGTGTTCAATAAGATCGATTGATTATTGGCAGCAGCTTACTTTCTTTCTGCATCTCCTGAAACTGTTCATGTGAGGAACTGAACAGTGATATGAAGGAAGGATCTTAGCACTGTGATGATTTTCATTATATAAAAATGACCAGTACAGTTGTGATGTGCACACTTCATTCTGACTAGTCTGAAGTGTGAAGTTTAAGTCATATTTATGCTTGGTACACAATGTGAAGTGGTAATCTGTGTTAGGCTCATCCGGTTTATTTGACATATATGCAGAATTAAAGACGTATTGAAAGTCCAAGACACATTTCTAGGAACATATTGTGAAGGGGAAGGCTAGGAAAAATGGCTGACACAACAGATTCTACTGAATTAAGTCCATTTGCTACTGTAACATTTCTACAATGCACCTGCTTTCCAACAGTCAGCATTTCTTCTCTGGATGTCTGTATTGGGAAAAAGCACCAATCATACAGTTCTAGAAAACCAAAAGTCCTGATTATTTGAATTATTGATTATTATTATTATTATTATTGTTTAAATTATTTGCAGGCGTTTCTCCAATGTCAGAGTTTGAGTCATGTTATCAAAAGCTTCATTTGTTTTGGGAAAAGGCGTTTTTACACATCTGCAATGTAAGCACAGCAATGTGCAACTGAATCAGATGCAATCAGTTTACCCTCACAGGTATTAGCACTTATGTTGCCTGATTGGACTTCTTCTTGGGTCTGTGTGGGCGTGTACAGACTGTGAATGATAGACAGCTCCGTCACTTTGTTATTAGCTTATATAGTTTGATGACATCATGTAAATTCCCATTATGGCTCGAATCCACTTTTTGAGAAATCCCAATGCTTCATGAGTCAGGACAGGAAAATGCACAGTGAAATGGACTGTGACAATGAGTTAAAGCATATGAGACACAGAGTTTGAGCAGGGCCACGATCTGTATCTATCTGCAGGGGGAGCCACTGCAACAAAGATCCCACATCCACTTGCTTTGGTGTCTCTTTCACTCATTGTGCAAAGTGCGAGTCACACACCCACAGGGAGCAGACACAGAGGGAACATGATCTAATGGCAAACTGAGAATGAGTATAGAGGTAGAACTACTTGGAGGCAGTCACTCACATGAACCCTCCAGCCCTTCCTTACTGTACATCAGTGATGTTTATGGTGGGCAAGGAAAACAGATTGAGCTGCTCCCGAACTGAAGGTTGCTCATCATGGTCGTTGCAAAAGATAGATTTTTTAGCTGTGTGGTTTTGTAAATGTTCATGTTTTGCAGTGAAAATGAATGTGGTCACAATGCAGGGTTTTGCTAAAACATAAAGCGAAGATGAAAAAATTTAATGGGGGAGGAACTAAATGTTAAAGTAACTTTGTTAAATGAGCCAAGACAGTGCTGGACAACAATGTCCAGCATAGTTTTTCTAAAAGGTTCCAGAGTACACGCGATCAGCTGTATGGAGAATGACAGTGAGATCGATTAGCACCTGAATTGGGGGAGTCCTTGAAGGCAAAGAGGAGCTTCTTCACATTTTTTTATGTTTTACAAAGGTGGTTAAAACCAGACTACAATAATAGACAACTAATCTAGACAGATACGGAGTCCAATTAGCAGTGAACAGCAGATATTGTCTCAGACTCGGAGAACACGGTACACAAATAATCTCATCCCATACTAGGTGAGAACATTCACTGATTTTTTTTGCCACTTAAGCGGCAGCAGAACAAGATGAAAACACAATATTGACATACAGTATTGGGTGATAACTCTCGGTGGGTTTGTCACTGACACTTTTTACACTACACTAACACACACAGACACATAAAGTATTGATTAGTGCAGCTTTAAAGCCACTATGTTTAGCATTTTTAATTGTTTTACTTTAGTGCCAGCTGGGGCCAGTATCAGCAGTGACACAGTGGCAGACAGTATCAAGATGCTAAGATGCTATCATAACATACACATAGATTGCAATAGATTATGTACGTTTGTTGGGAAATTGTAAAGTTTCACTTTTGTGTCAAAAAGGACACAACAGATTTGAAATGATCACATCACCAAGATGTGTTTGTCGGGGAACGAATGGTCAATGGAAATATGTTGAGAGTTTCTGTACTTAAGCAACAGTAAGGCAGACATTACCAGGAAGAGGTCATAGGTAGGAACATGGGTCAGGTGGGATAAGCATTGACATTAAACAACATCCTGTTTGGATGACAGCCAGTAATTGAAAACCAGCAACTGTGAATCACAGCGGCCCTGATTGCAGCTACGAGGCAGCAATGATTCAGTCAGAACAGTCAAATGATCACAACACGGTTCCCCTGAGGTGTCTGGATTCAGGGTGTTTAGATTTACATTCTTTTAGGGTGTTGAGAATTGAAATGAAATATCTGTCAATCATGAAACATTAACCTTTTCCTAAAATGTTAATGCCTTGGACAAAAACATGGTTTAGAGTATTCTGAAAGTTCATTTGTCAGTGATTTCCAACAAATGATGTCTGTGTCCTTTTGGTGAGTCACAGTGTTTGAACAAACCCAGTTAGGAAGAAAAACATTTCTTCACCATGATTATTTTATTGATCTAAAAGAAGCTGGCTGTTTTATGAGTATTAACATCCAAGGAACTAGCTCTACACTTACTGCAATAACGATAGAAAGGACATGGGCTTGTGCAGCTAAAGAAGTTCTTTGGTTATCAAGATGATGAGCAGAGAAGTGATTTAAGGTAAGAAGTTGGAAGGTGGAGCTGGAGCACCCAGGAAGTTCCACGCAGTGTCTGGTGCTCTCCTAACCAGCGTCAGCAGTGAGATTAATGTTGTAGCCTCCTGTTAGGCAGATATCAAGGGTACATACATGTTTGGGAGAGCTGGAGCGCCCACACTGTCAGGCTGATTGATTGCTTTGACACCCAAAGGTCAGTCCTGCTAGGGTTCTCCTGCCTCTGACGCAGCCCGAAGGCTTCAGCGGCCACTGCTGTTTGAATTTTTTCCACTTTCCTAAAAAAAATGTTTTTCTTGAGGACATTTGTCAGGGACAGTGTGTTACTGTCTGCTCTCCTTGGCTGCTGGCCAGCCCGCTTCGGCTGTTTTACTGATGACAGAGTAAATGAGAATTGAGAGAATTAAAGGCAATGAAGGATAAGGAGTTTATCCGGATTAAGACAAATGAGTGGCCGGGCCTGGCAGCATTGTCTCTTCTCTAAGCTTTTGTTTCTGGGTCAGAACTTACAATTACCCAGACAACAGGGATATTTCATGAGCAATGCCCACCACTATTACCAAAGTCATCCCTGATGAGCAATTTTGCCGAACACCATTTAAGTGGCATATAAAGGCTTACTTTTTCTTTTAAAGAAGCAATTAGTGTCTAGGTTATTGATCGATCAGGAGGCTCGACATGTGGAGTGGAAGGTAGATGCTCGTACTGAGGTGACAGGAGCTTCTTCAGAGAACTGAGTCCCATTCTTTGTTTGTGTGAGCACTTCTGTGAGCAGCTCGACAGCTCATTTGCTCCCTAATAGAGATGAACTGGTGGGGATAGTCCAAGGAAGAGGGAGATGCTGCTTTCTCCAGGCAGGAGGGGGGACAGAGGAGGAGGGATGTGGCTGCAGGTTGCCTACCATCACCACTGTAATTGATTACATTCATCCCAGCGTGTCGCAGCACCGTACAATACTGTAAAAAACTACTGCCTTGGTAGTGTACCCATGTCAGAGCTTCAAATGAAGACATATTTGCTGGCAGGGATAAAAAACTGTCCAAACTCTTCCTTCTGGATCCATGTCTAGTGGCTACAGTTGCTTATAGAAGCAGGCCTGAAAGAGGTCTGTGTGGTCCAGGATAAAGGCTGAAAGATAATGGTGACCTGTCACAAGGGGGCTCTTTTGCCATGCTCTCATTACCATTGAGCTCAGGCAGATATTTCATTGTATAATATGCAAAGGAACAGAAAAGCAGGAGATTAGCTTGATTGTGTATAAATGGGGAGTGTAATTAGACCACGGCCGCGTCCGTCATATCAGACAGGTAAACACCCAGCCACACACACAGGCAGGAACAAATTAGGGTTTTGTTCGAAAACACTGACTGCATGGTCATTCAGAGCAATTAATAGCCTCAGCTCATTGATTCAGACTTGATTTTCGGGAAAAAACGAATTAGATTGTAACTACACAGTGACCTGGCTTCGTTTCAGCCTCTGGTGCAGCAGTGAAACTATTATTTTTGATTGAGCTTCACTGTGAATGACTTGCGTTGTCAGTATTTTGCATGAAAACCATCTAGACCGGAGTTACACTGACTAAAATAATCCCTTCAGCTGCAATATTTTAATGAGATCCTGCTTAGCGTTAGCAGTGCAGTCAAAATACACATCAGCTAATATAATAATGAAAATAAAGGTTTCTAGGTGTCAGCAAAGAATGGTGATGAGTTTCCTTCACAGATCCAGAACATATCGCCGTTCAAAGCGCTGATTATCATTTTACTGTGGTGGACCTCAAAAGCATAAAACAGATTCACCTCATGGTGTATGCCAGTGAGCATATATATTCAAGGACATTGGAGACAAGTCGACTACCATTACTGTGCAACTGATATTGAAGGATTGCATGAATTTGATGCATTCAGTGGGAAGGGAACAATTACAGATTTTGTTGAAATCCAAATCTTCTTTTGTACAGTTTGAGCAGATTTTGCTGTAATTATATATATTCTGGGATATCTAAAGTTTGCTCTCTCTTTAAAAGGTCAGTTTATCAAAATCATGATAAAAAAGAAAACAGTATTTTTCATATTAACAATGGATCACATGACTACTTATATATGAAAGGGGTTGCTCATAGTGATGAAGCCCCAGACCATCATCACCCAACTCTGCAGTTCCCCTCAGCTCACTGTTTTGGTTTTATGGCTCGCAAAAGACAAAGATAGCGACTAGCTGGTGAACATGGAGCATTTAGCAGCTACGGGTCAGATATTTCCCCCAGGAGCTGAGGGAGACCAAAACCAAAACAGAGTGAATGAAAGCTCTCAACCACATCTCATGGTCTTCATGAGCAAATGATCTTAACTCCGTTGTGAGGGAGTTGAGCATGTATACTCAAAGGAAATTGTCAACTCCATGATGACAACTGAGGAAACTCTGTTCACCGATGAAAATATTTGGCATAAAACTCCAGAAAAGACTAGTAAGTGGATCTTGAGTTAAGATTATTTTGACAAATTAAAACTTTTCATGTTTTTTGATTTGATTTGTCCAAAAGACGTACACTTTTTGTTTCCACATTCATGTGGTGGCGAGGGTCTGCATGATGTAAGTTTTATGAAAATTTAATTTTTTTTATGACATCTTATCAAAACAGTCCAACACCAGTTTATTTCAATATTCCCTAGAGTGCACAAAAATAAAAATGTATCTGTTTTTATATATACATTAAGACATGTGCCTGAAAGAACATGTTGCTTGTGCTACACATTGATGTGTGCATGTGATCAACAGCAATCTCTCTTTCGTAGTCCTTCAGCAGGATCATTCACAAACCTCGCTGTGAACTGTGTCCTGTTTTCTTTCGTTCTCCTGTGGCGTCGTTAAGTAATAACCGTAAACACCAGGAGAGGGTTGTGTGATATCAATGACAACTGATCCATAATATTACCTTTGCTCCCTGCTGCGCTGTCCTTTGCATACACGGCAAGGTAAATTTCAATGAACACTGAGGCTTTAGGTAGCAAATGAGTTTGTCCCTCCACAGGCCCTGTAGGAAAAGGATCACTCTTAACCTCAGCTGTACCAGAACATAGACATCTAACAGCTTAGAGTTAATAAAGCCAGGTAATGAAGTGCTCTAACTCTATAATAGCACTAGCTAGATAGTTTCACCATTTAATCGTGGTTCCTTTATGTCTAAATATAATGTTGTGATTTCTCCTATTTATATGCTTTTGTCTGAACATTTAATTACAGCCTTAGCTTTCTGGTGAAGTCATATGAGACAATCAATACCTCTCTCATATATTCTAAAATGTGAAGCTAGAGCCAGCAGACAATTATCTTAGCATAAGCAGTGAAAGTATAAAACCACAATGTCTTGTTTACACTTTTGTTTTGTATGGATTAAATGTACTTTATGTAACTTTTATGTGTATTAATCATTTTATATTGCCTGTGTGTGAATGGACTGTAATGTAGCTTAAAAAATAAGAACTAGATGCATTTTATCTCCAGTACTGTAGACTCGTTGTTAACCTCTTATGCGTAATCTCCTATTCTGTGGATTATATGTCACTGTAAAGTGATTTCATTTCATTGGATATCATCAGGCTGATTTTTCTCCCCTGCCAAAATGACAGCCATGCTTATACTTTGTACATTACTGCTGATGTATGACCATGTAATGAATGTACCTACTGGGTGACTTGTCTGTTGTGTAGATTCTTTTTTTTCTCCATAAAGGACAGAACCTCAACTTCATGAGCAGTGACAACAATGGGAGCATGAAAAGAAAAATGTCCTGAGTGTGGTTTACAGTACCATAGTTTGTTTTTATAAATAACTTTTGAAAAGATTGTAAAAAGAAAACAAATTAATTTGTGACATTGTAGCACTTCTTCTATAAAATAAAAATAAATACATTTTTCTTTGAGGTAAGGAACTCACATGCAGGGACAATGAACACAGTTTCTAATTTCACCTAAATGGTGCTTCCTTGTAGTCAGCATAGTTGCTAAAGGGGTCAGCGTTTTTGTCTCTAATCTGCAACCTGGTTCCTGGTTCCCAGACGTCCCAGATGATGTCCAGCAAAACCCCTGGCAGACGGGTGCCCACCATTTGCTTTCTTCCAGTAGAGCTGCAGATTCTTCAGAACTTGAATCCTGAAATAAAATAAAATAAAATAAACATGTATAAAATGGGTAGTTTTATTGTGATGCCTTCCATATTTGAGGATGCTGATTAACAGTAACAGTGAAATACACAATGGTAATCTGTAATGATTAAGGTAAACTACAATGATGCAAGACTTAATGACACCATAGGACATGTTGCCAAAAACAAATTTTCTTTACTTTATGTGCATTATCTCCAGTCTAACGTTAGTCTTCCCACTCCTATCATCAACTGATGTTTTGAAGTTACATTCAATATTACTTACATTTTGTATACAACACACACTTTTAACTAATTCGAGGTAATATGTGTAACTTACAAATACCCAGACAAAGATACATTTAATCCGTCTATAAGCAATATCACAATATGGCCTTTTAAACCAAAGATAAGCACAGCGCTTAATGGAAATTCTGAATAAAGCACTACAGAAAAATACCAGAAACTCATTTTGTTTCAGATTATCTGAGTAATAAAGTGGAATTTACAATAAGCCTGTGAATCAAGCGGTGCAGGCACAGGGCACAGGACAGTACTGAGTACAAAACATGAATCATTATGATGACAATATCTTTGCTCATCCACAGTTCAACTTTTATAAATCAGAGCAATTAAAAGAGAGTAATGCTCGGTGAGACAGTGTGATGTGTCCACAGTGTGTACATTATGTCTGAGTGTCAGAAGGAATAAATCGCAATATTCTCCAAGTGCATGACTGAGTATGAGAGAAGCACTGGTGGCAACGCTGAGGAGGAAACACAGTGTGCACTGGTACATAGTACAAGAACAAGAGGACCTACAGTGCATCAGCAACAATATATTACCTGACAAATGGATACATGATATGCAGTGTGTCTGTATCTGTGGTCAAAATAATACACCAGATTTTCAGGAAATGTACACATTGACACTATAGTCAGCCATGCTTTGACCACACCATGTAGTCAGCACAGTTGAGACCACAGACTTTCATTGAGTTCAAACAATTACTCTATCAAAACCATTTTAAATGTGATTTTAAAGTTAACTGTTGATCCTCTGAAACAATCTCAAGTGAGGCATAATCATTTTGAGTTGTGCCAGACAACTGCAATTATCTCAGGGCAGAGAAAATTAGACTTTGTGGGAGCTCTACAGCTTAACACTAAGTATGTCTGACATTTTAAGGTAAATCAAATATAATTGTGTTGCTGTTTCCGTAATGAGTGTTAACCACTTCACCTTTAAACGAGGTCAAAAGGACAACAGAAAAGCATGTGGTGCAATTTAGCATCAGCTGTATACATCTGTTGATAAATGTCTTTGGAGTTGACCACACTAACTATATACACTGAACAAAAATATAAACGCAACACTTTTGTTTTTGCTCCGATTTCACATGAGTTGAACTCAAAGAGCTAAAACTTTTTCTATGTACACAGAAGGTCTATTTCTTTCAAATATTGTTCACCAAACTGTCTAAATTGGTGTTAGTGAGAACTTCTCCTTTGCCGAGATGATCCTTCCACCTCACGGGTGTGGCATATCAAGATGCTGATTAGACAGCATGATTATTGCACAGGTGTGCCTCAGGCTGGCCACAATAAAAGGTCACTCTAATGTGCAGTTTTACTC
>JAVQJD010067304.1:0-18718 GCA_036023655.1 Nannoperca australis
GTGTGTGTGAGAGAGATAGAGAGAGAGAGAGAGAGAGAGAGAGAGAGAGAGAGAGAGAGAGAGAGAGAGAGAGAGAGAGAGTTCACACATCATCTCATTTGCCATATGCACTTCCACTGTTGACGGAAATAAAAATTAATTTGCACTACGGCCACCATCAGTGATGCAGGCAGGCAACCTTTCCACAAATGCTTGGCAACAGTAGACACTTGAAGCACCGTTCTCAGCATCTTTTCTGTGACAATATGAGTTTGAGATTTGACCTTTGGTGAATATCCGTCATGACTAAATGAATAGCTGCTTTTTTCAGTCTCTTGAGGTTTCTCCGCTTAGGTTTTAGCCAGACTTAATGGCAAATTCTCCATACAATGTCATTTCTTACAGTGGGATTTTAGGGACAGTTCACACAGACAAAGACTGAGCCATTAGAAATATGAGTTGGAGACTGAGAAAAGGGCTTTAGGTTGTATGCATTCCCAAAGTGGGACATGGTAATGGACAGAGTACTAGTGAGAGTGAGCAACATCGAATTTGAGACAACTACCTACTTAAACAAGCTAAAAGAATGATGCACTTAAATGCATTAGGTCAGGTAATTTTCACTATCTCTTTGACAACTTCCGGGGCAACGTCCATCGTTGCCTAAAAGGTATGTTATTCTTGCACTATGCAAAGCACTAGAGGTTGTCGTTAAAAAGAAACGCCTCTGCTTAAAATGCAGATTAGGGTCATTTAATATGGCGTAGTTTGAGTGCAGCGAGTGAACGTGAGGGTAAAGGTAAGCTTATCTTGTGGGAGCAAAGCGTCTGGATCTCCGCCCCTCGGCGACCTCGCATTCCAGAGATTCCCACACTCTAAACTCACCTGCAACCCCCCCCCCCCACCACCACCACCACCACCACGTAGGAACACGCTTTCAAGGGCAACAACAGAAGAAAAAAAAGTGCAGGGTTTTTCCTTTGGTACCGGAAAACTGACGCCGAAATAGTTTCTGTACGTTAGCCAGCTAAGTTTTCATCCCAACGGTTAGGGACGACATCGAAAACAGCGCGTGAAGGTCCCTTAAAAAAGGTGTGCGTTGTTGCCGATGAATCGGTCACAAGAACAAGATTAGCGAAGTATTAGATTCTCTCCCGCTGTGAAGACACCTAAAGAACTTTGTTTTGTGCCACACACATACAAAAAAAAAGCTATTACTTTCTTTACACAGCGCATTCACGACTTTCTGAGTTCAAGAGGCAGTCCATGCCCTCCTGCCTTGCGCACAGATTCTTTTTTTTTTTTTCATCCTTCGTTTTCCCCCCGAATTATTCTGCAGTTAGTAAAGGAGTGAGGGGGGAAAAAGCAATTAAATACCTTAGGAGGACTGTTGTTGCGCTGGCTGAGCTGCGGCTCGGATCTACATTGGAACATCTAAGTTCATCGGTAAAGTCCCGTCGTTTAGTCCCATGCATGTGGAGGAGTGAAACGCGCCTCCATAAAGCCACAGTCGAGAAGAAGAAGAAGACGGCCCCTCCGCTGCTCCCTGCCTCCACCAGCAGTCCCAGGCAATGCGAGCGTGCATGACGTCAGCGGGAATGTGGGAAAGCGGTGCACACTCCTGATTGGTTGCAACGGGAGATGGAGGCGTTTCCAAGGGGGGTTCGCGTCGTCGAAGTAACCAATGACAGAAGAGGTGATAGTTTCCTTGGTTACAAATTTTGTCAACTGTGCAGAGAGAGATAGCACAAGGTAAGCTAGGGTTCAGTGGGTAAATGTTCATTTTACTCGCATAGTAAAGACTCGATGCTAGTCATGTTTGTTGCCTGTTTGTTATAATACGAGGCTCTGCTCATGTTGACAGTGTTTGTCATATTTTCAATTGTCTGACTTGACAATTGTGTAGACCTAGCTAACTGACAAGTTAATATAACAACTGCTCCTCCGTGACATCCTTCCTGCTTACCTGCCTTGTTGTACGTGTGTAGCTTATTGTGTGGATTGCGTGTTACTGTGTGTGCCCTAGTATTATTTTTAACGATAATAGGGCTGTAACTGACTATTATTTCTGATTATTGATTTTATTCTTGATTAATCAAGTAAATTGTAACTGTAAATTGAAGGATGGATTATCAAAATTGTTTGGTCTATTATTTTTTGGTCTAATTAGTTAATTGGCTAGTAGTTTCAGCTCTAAACTGTATCCAAAGGTTTAATGCTACTTATCCCTCTCAAGTAATAGACAATCATTCTGAGAAAATGCATGAATAATGTGAGGCTGCTGTTATGCCCTGAATCCTAACCGTAGCTTGCCATTTGGTCTAAATATATGAAAAGTAATAATCTTGCTCTGAATTTCAAAAAAGAAGCCTTTATGTCTGCTATAGACATGAGCAAAAAATAAAAATGATCTTATCCAGAACAGCATCAGTTTTCATTTCACTCACAGATTAAATCTGTTTTTGCATACTTCAAACCAATAACCCTTAACTGACACAGCGCCTGTGTGGCCAGAATCTTTCAAAGCTTAATCCAATACAAGGACACAGTGATGCTCCAGTGGCATATCTGATCACGCTGGTTGCACCATCTGTCCCCTCCCAAACACTAAAACATGTGAGAGTCGACTGATTTTGTCATGCAGACCTTGATGGCAAAGTTTGGTTTTTGATGTGTTTTATTGCTTTTGGCTTGTAGTCTCCTGTTAATCATTTGGATGACCCCACTGTACCTGTGCATGTGAAATGTTGTAGTGATGCATGTCTTATTTTGCAGGCGCTGTAGTTCATGCACATAGAGCTCTACAGTGATGAGTGCAAGGGATCTGCATACATTCATTACAAACTACAAAGTAGAAGATCTCGGTAAGTCAGAAGAAATTGGGCCTGAATCTTTGCTGACTTGTGACATAGCAGCCCCTTGATCTGTTGAACAGATTTGACCTGAAGTCCCCATGTTGAATTCTCCAGGTACTGTCAAGTATTTGATGCTTTTGTCTGAGGCAGCATTGCTTGTGTTTATTCACCTGCCTCTTTGAGTCACAGCTGAACTGCTCAAAAGAATTGTCTGACACAGTTAGTTGCTACCCCTCCACCCACTCCCAGCCATTTCCAAATTACCCATACAATCCATTAGCGCTCAGCTGGTGCTGTTTGTCTGTCTTTACCTCTATTTCTTTCTTTGCTGAAGTCAGCTTAAAGATTTTACTTCAGACATTAAAAGTGATGAGATGTTCAAACAATTCCAATGATCCTAATTCAGCCATATCATTTGCTTCCATCCATGCAGAAAAACTGACACTGCGGATGAAAAATGGTCTTGGCAGCTCGAAGTACAAACCAGCTGAATATAAAAGATTACAAGCCTTTGTTGATGCCAAACGCCTGGAGTCTGATCTAATTGGACAAAAGGTAAATTGTGGTCATTATTAGTATCATGCCGGTGTTAAAAACAGCAATTTTATTATAAAATCCATTTCTGTTACATTTAACATGGTGGTTCAGCAGCAAATGAAGAAGAATGTGCAAGAACACTATGATATAGAATGTTTTTCCAGAAAGCAAACATGCCTCCGTACCCACTACAAGAAGAGCATGATCTGACAAAAACCTGATTGTAATGTGAGGCGATAAAACAGCATGTCTCCAGTAGTAGTACACAGTGCCATTTCTTTCTGTTTGTCCACCTTTCTTTCCTCTCTCTCGTGCACACCACATACTATAAAGGGATTTCATTCCACATGAGACAGGCATTGCATAACCTTTATAGTTTATCCAACAACATAAAACAGAGCAGTGATATCATTGCCATAAACAATAGCATCACCACTTTTATGAATATTCATTTGGCTGCCTGGGGTTTGCCTATAAAACTGTTTGAAGTTCATAGTCGCCTTACTCTGAGCAGAGCAAAAAGTTAATGCTAGGGGCAATAGAGATAAGGTTGTTAGACCTGTGGTGTTTTAATTGGTAAACTGTGGCAGACGCCTTTTAGTATCATTATGGTTGCCCGTGGCTCCTTCCAACCCTGCTCTCTGCATAACCTAGATAAGACATACTTCACGTTCAGTCACCCTGCTGAAAGGCAGGCTTTCTGAGCATCTCCTATTGGTGATGTGATAGAGGGTAAATAAATGACCATGAGCATTCTCAAGCATGGGATCAGTTTTTTTCTCTCCAGGAAGGGACCGGCAGCATTAGCAGATACTAAAACCTTAAAATGTTGCCTCTTGATAAGATTTATTTTCTCAGCAGCATTGTCCAAAAATGTAAATATAATATCAAAAATAGACTATCAGTGAGAGAAGAATACATTTTATGCAGTTATTCACAATGAACATTCAGAAATGAGAAAACGATATCTAGCTTAGCCAATACTGATACTAACTAATAACTAATTCTAATACTTTGGCCCAATTAGAAAATAGGAAAGTTCATAATTGGAACACCACAATCCTGTGGGAGAGTTTAGATTAATTGCTACATTGTTAATCCTTTTATACATGCTCAAATGCACAGAGATGATCTCTAGTTCAAGATCTAGGTTCAAAAAATATTAAATAGCAAAAGATAAACAAACAAAATACCAACAGACAGCTCAAAATGAAAGAAATTGAAATCGAACATGAGATCTAAATTTTAAAAAATGATCTCAAGACATTTGTAAAGAACATAATATTAAAAGGCTATTCACACCCATGGTCCATATGCTTATTTTGTCTAATTAGGCCCCTTCTCAGAATTGTGTGGGCATGTAGGTGACTGAGCTTGATTGATTGATCTCTCTGACCCTCATGTAAATTTTTTTAGCACCAATATACATTTGTTGACCAGATGTAATTCCAGTATAGCTCCACTCAACACCCTGACTAGAGGTCTAATAAGTCAGAATACGGGGAAAGGCCTGCGTTGGTGTGCAGGTGACCTGACATCATATTTACAATTTGATGTAATTTGAGAGAAGGGATTACAAGTCAGTTTTTCAAACAAAGCCCTATAAATATTGTACAATACAATGCCCTTTCCCCCAATTATCTTCTAGAGGACAATCCAATCTTTTCATAGAGATACAATAGCTGTTTTTCACAGGAGACATTTTGACATGTCACAGTATGAAAATCGCAGGTGTAAATAATAAAATTAATGAGGGGAGGGAGAGCTATTCATTAACACAATATCTCCATAGTCAAGTACAGACGTGGTTTTTGACTTCATGCTGCCAAAAAATGATAATTTTTGATCATAAAAATAGAAGTACGTTGTCCAGGTAGATTTCCTAATGTTTGGTAATTTACACATCTTTAATGTGGATGCCCTGCAATGATCTTACAAATACCACACATTGTGTTTAGCAGTATCAAGGTTGTGGTTGACTGATAAAATATATCTGAAAGCATCAAATTCAGACTGTAACTCTGCAAGGACTGGATTAGGAGATGAAATATAGGATGAGATATGAAATGGTTTTATATGCATCAAACATACATTACAGTGTGGAGTGGCAAAGGTATAAATACAAGGAATAGAAGCATATATTTTCTTGATAAAATGGGAATGGGAATATTACTGGACACTTTGACTGTGGTTTAATAGTTAATATAAGATCAATTAGGGTGGATATTAATGGTTTAGTTTTATTTGGCACAGTGACATTAGAAATCAGTTGATCTAAGTTTAGCTCCAGGCACAATTTTTGTAGTTCAGCAGAGTTATTAGACAGCCAGTGCAAATTAAGATCACCTGCGATACATTGCCTGGATGAGGCATGGGTTGACATCAATTTGCCCTTTTTCTTTCAGAGCAGCACTAGTTTCAGATTGAGCGGTGCTGATTTCAATAACGGATGATGGATGTCACCCTGTGGGCAACTGTCCAGCACATTATTGTTAAACTTTTTTTTCAACAACCTGACACATAGATAGACAGTCACAACATAAATCAACACCCTAACTCCTTTAGATGTCCTATTAATATGAAATAGATTGTACCCATGTATAAGTTATATGAGATTTTCTTTTGTACAATTATCTGAGCCAGTGGCCTGTGTATAAAAACACTGATAGAAGACAATGAATTGCTGCACTGAGAACACTTTTTGATGAAAAAGGAAAACAAATGAGAGTAGATTAAGATTTCTACCTCCCCTTCCGCTCCTAATGCATGAATGTTTAGTTGATTATTTTAATTTGCCGCTGTTTATTTTGCTTTCACGCTTTAGCGGTGATACTGTTTCAGTTGAATTACCTAAGTTTATGAGCCTCTCACAGACACAATAATGATAAAAAAGGTTGAAGCAAATGCCTGTGTGAAAATATTCCTGATGTGCAGAGAGGAAGGGGACCACTTATTCTTAACTATAAGATACAAAAATGCCCTCTTTCATGTTTTACAATCCTTGCAACATCATAATTTCTTTACTTTATAGTTGTTAGTTCTTTTTTGTAAATGGACCAGATAATTGATGCATTAAAGCACTCCAGATTCAGGTTTGTCCAGATGAAGTTAATTATTTGTAGGACGAAATAAATGTCATGGCTAAAGTGTATTTAAAAGCAAACATTCAAGCTATTTGCTTTTTCAGGGATTATATCCAGGGAAAGTGTTTATTCCTGGTGTGCATTAAACCTTGTCTTATAGGTTCAGAAGGCTCGCTGTGCTGCCAAGGCAACCAAGGAGAGCTCCATATTACGGCAGCACAGACAGGTGTGGAGCAGAGAGTGCCCCAGGCTGCAAAAGGCGGAGTAAGAGCCCCCTATTACTCCCTGTCATTATCTGCTGCAGTTTTCTGAATCTGCTATTACACCACGCAACCATTCCACTTAAGCCCCATTGAGCCCAGGCGGGAACCTGCACAAAAAAATGGGGTGTAAAGAGGGGGGACTAAAGTAAGCCCAGAGAGAAAAATGTAATGGGGAGAAAACAAAAAGAAAAAAGAAGGAAGGATTTAAGCTGATTTTCATGCAGTTTATGAAAATCATGTCATTGTATTAAAGGGTGAGAAACAGAGAGAAGTAGGTAGAGTGGTACACTGAATTGAGGAACACTCTCCCTCTGCATGCTGAGGCACAAGTGTGGGACTGGGGCACCGTCAGTGTCATGCCTCGTGAAGTGAGAAGGGCAGCCCTAGCTCTGGGGTGCAGCTTGTTTGGCTGCGTAATGACTGTGTCTGAGCCACCCAAGGTTAATGATGTACACAACCGTGAGCCTCAGTAATGAACGTAGTTATAAAGATGTGTCACTGCTTGCAACTCTCCACACATCTAGTTAAATTACCGTGGAATTCAAAAGCCACCTTGTCAAATGGGAAAACAGGCAAGCATATCACTATGGTTACTCTTCCCTTTTTCACAATCATGTCAACCCCTGGGCCAGTTAATAAGAAGTAAATAATTATTGCAGCATAGGCCTGTTAGTATGACACATCATGTCCCCAATTTTTGTCAAAGTCTTGGGAATGTTTCACCAAGATAGTGTAGGATAGTCAGATAGAAGAACAGACCTGGTCCCCATCCCACCCACATAACACCAAAATGAATCATAGCAGTAGTATGCAGTGGTACAAAGTAACTAAGTACATGTATTTAAGAACTGCACTTAAGTACAATTTTGAAGTATTAGTATCAGTATTTGATAAATTCTATTTAATGCTACATTATACTTCTACTCCACCATAGTTATTTGACAGCTTTAGTCAGTTGTTGCTTTGCAGATTATGATTATTTATACAAAATATAATCAACAAATAAATTAGGATTAGAATAGATTACGCTACCAAGCAGTATATAAAGCAGTTAAAAAGTAGCCCCACCTTTACCAGCTGCAATATGCATCAATAATTATAATACGATCGTATAATATTTATTATTCTGAATCTGACCAGTTTACATAATGAGTGCTTTTACTTTGCTCAGGGAAAAAAACCCAAAGACCAAAAGTTCTTTGGCAATATCTTAGTAGCTAACGTTAGCTTAGCAATACTCCTAGCTAACGTTAGGTATAGATGTGCCCAGCAAACATCTGAACCAACTGCCAATATTAATTAATATCAGTTAACACTTGAAATGATGAAGGCACTCGCAAAGGTTATAAAAAGGGTTATAAAAAATATAAACCATACTTTGGTATTTCATTTTTACCTCTCGACTTCAGATTTCATTAAACTCTTTTTTTTAAATATAATCTTTTTACAAAATGAACCAAAAACACTGACAAAGAGAAAGAGCTTGAGTAGGTAATGAGAATAAATATGAAACTAAATTCAAGCCATACTCCAAACCTCTCTAAACTAAGAAGAAATAAAATTTGAATTTGAAGATTATTACTATGCTTGTTCAGATATTTAGTCGGTGATCAAATGTTTTATGTTGTATTTTAATGTTGTTGGCTAAATCAACTAATGTATTGTGGTTGTGTTTAATATGGCCTTCTCTGTCTCTCATGAAACAGGGAGAAGGCTGAGAATGACATCCATGATTTTCTAGAGCAGATCAGGCCAATTAGTAGAACAGACACTGCCATCTTCTCACTTCAAGATTATGGTAAACAACACTGACAGATTTTAAATTGTATTAGTAACTGTATCCCCATCAGGCTCTGCTCTTAATAACTACTGTACCAAAATGTGTCCTTTCATGTCTGTGTTGGGGTTTAGGGATGCTCCTAGAGAGGGAACGGGAGGCATTCAGGATAGCCACTGTGGAGCCTGTTCATCAGCTCAAAGATGACCTGTGCTTCAGGCTGGGTGAAGTACAACATCAGCAGCTTTCTGCCCATCCATCAAACTGGGAACAAGTAATACAACAGGTATCCGTGTGATGTGAAATAAAGACGTGTCTGAATATCACTGTAACTCTGACACAGACAAGCCTTAACAGAGCAAAATTTATAGGAACCTAACAGAATGGCAAGATTTCTAAATCCAAATTTCTAAAAAATATATTTATATAGTCTTTTACTGTATCTGGTTACAACTCATGTCCTCAGCTGTTAGCGAACCATTCTGGAGTATTTTATCCCATCAGTACACTCAAAGCCCTCAACAATGAATCTTAGCTGTGCTCACTCTCTGCAGGTACCAAACCAAAACAGTCTGTTCTGCACATCCAACAGAAGTTTAAACTCTCCTGCTCGTTCACACAATAATCTCAGCTTGCACACGGGGTTGTATTCACTGTCATGAATCTCGCGTTTGTTAGATATCCACAGTCCCTAAGTCACCAAATTCTGTCTTTGCTTCTGAGAGGCTTTTTTGCAAGATCTAGAAATGAATGGCGAGATTAAGGAGTAAGCAGGGGTCTTTAAAGACCGACCATACTTGGAATGAATGTCTGCCAGCCATTTTGTCTCCTCTGTGTGGCTCACTCATGCTTGTTTCTTTCCCATGACCCCCTCTACTCTTGCTGGCCCACAGCCCCTAGCCATCTGATTGCATGGGCACAATAGAATCCTGCCCCACAAACACACACACACACACACACACACACACACACACACACTTTTCTTTTTCTTCCTGACGTCTTTTGTCCATTTCTTATTTCGCGTTTCTTCACCCTCTGACTCACAATAAATTCAGCTAGAGATCCTTTTCAGGTGCTATATAATTACACATCCATCTCTGATTGTTTTAAATGAAAACTAACGAGTCTAAATAAAAGAGCACTCTGTTAAGTGCTACCTAACAAACAGATCAAAAGTTAAAATAAGAATAAAATTTACCCCACGCCATGTTAATGTCTGTTAAAGATTGTGAATTGTTTTGACACCACACATTATCATGTTGTTTTCAACATTTTCCATATCTGAGAGTTAAGTTCGCTGAAGTCGTGAGAATTGCCCTGTTTATTTCTATAATTTTTTATATGTATATGCAATTATGTGTATTTCTCCTTAATCATTCATGTTATTATTCAGGTTTTCCCTTAGCTGTGTTTACTTACACTGTATAAAAAAGATTATGCAGGTTATTAACTAGATAGACAAAGCTAAGATCACTTTCAGACACACCTTATATTTGTCCAACAATCCACCAGTTCATCCGTGTATCAATTATTTTTCATGTTGCTTATCTGGGTAACAGGTGCAATGGTATTGTGGAAAGCAAAGCAGGAATTCTGCTTGATGCTCCTTCTCTAGCTAGGAGATATAGTTTTCCATTGTGTCCTCAGCAGACAAGGACCATGAGCTCTACCAACCTGATAAAATATCCCATGGTATCCTGTTATATCTGCATCTCTTGCTTTCTTTGGCCCTGTATACTTTTACCTTTATATCATTGATCACTGTACTATATATGCTTTTAATTCACAGTAGGGGTCCCCCATCACAAATCCTATCCAGGCTGATAGCACCTGTGTGCATATAAAGTCCATGACTGTTTTTCCACATCACACAACAAAATGGTAGAGCTAGGCAATGTGGTTGGAAGAAATCTCCATATTTTTAGCTTTGCACTGCACCATACACAGTTGTCAGTAATCAGAACATTGAGCACATCTACTGTATGAATTTGTGTTTTTTTTCATGCTTCCTTTCATTGCCAAATTGTTAGAAGGTTTGCTCATTCATTAAACGCACTGGGATTAACACCACTACTAACTTGAGTCACAGCAACACATTGCAGTTGAATCACATGGCTGATCTTCTGTTTTGTTGGAGAAAATAAAGACCTAGTTTGATCTGTCATAATTCTTATTGCGTCTGCACACAAGGAGACACAACATTGCCTCAGTTGAGACTTTGAAGTGCTGAACAATGGTGTAAGTGTTTCAGTATCCAGTGTGCAAACTGATAGTGGGCAAAAACACAATTGACAAGCGTCTTGTCACGGCTGTAGTCTGCAGTCAAGTCTGTAGTCATGCTTGGACAAAAAGGGTGCTGGTGGGCATGTGATCACTCTGTGAAGGTCAACAACAAGATCCTGGAAAAGAGACTAAAGGAAACTGAGATGGATGTTTTCAGTGGGAGTGCTAGCTAAAAAAAGTGTTGCTTTAAAGGATAAAGGAGACGGTAAATGTCACTTAAGAATTGAAAGAGCGGATGTATTTTATTGCGCTAGCTTTTTGAATAGTTCACAACCATTTCTTTCTGTTTCAATACTATTAAAATGATTTATTAAAATAGTTTTTTTCTTCTTTTTTTTGTAACTAATATCCCACAACTTGGTCAATGTGAAACATATCTTCAATGTAACTACTCCTATTCTATTTGTATAAATACAAATAGCTACCTCCATATTCAATTCAAATTTTTGTGTGCCTTTTCTGAAGCCGAGTAACAGCCCTAATTATTTGATAAGCATTGTCTCAGTTTCTAACTATATGCTTTCCTCCTCCTGATATCTAGCATCTTGTGAAATAAGCAGTTACTGATTACTTGCTATTACTGAATCACTCTGATGATAAATGTTTCTGAATCTGGATGTCTGAGAAAACAAGGGAAGGCCTGAACCAGTACTGTTGATTTGAGCAGACAAAGCATAACGATAGGGAAGAAAGTGTTACAGCCGATAGCTGTGATCTCTTGAGTCTTCTCTGTGTATCCCAAGAGTCCCAAATGTGTTTAGGCTGTTAGAGAAAGAAGAAGAGAGTCTTTCTCAAAGCATTATTGATATCGGTGGAATTGCTGGATAGTCAGAAAAGACAGTTCATACTTGCCACTTTCCCCAGATAAAAGGTCAAACTGTGCTACTTACTGTCATGTTTACTTTCCAAACCGTTATTTTAGACATTTTTGTTTATGTATTTATCCTTGACTTACCAGATAACCTTTGTGAAAGACCAGCAAGAGGATATAAATGCAAAACTTCATGCAGAGTCCATGGCTTTAGAGGAAGAGATTATTGGCCTTGGCTTGGAGGTAAGTTTCTCACTGCTGGTTCTAGAGATCCTCCTCCTGTTTCAGCAAACCAACAATTTCCATTCTGTTTTACAGCTTACACTTGAGAAGAAGTAATTTCCACAGTGTGTCACAGAAGCAAATGTTTAAACATTTCATTATATATCTCAAAGATGGTCTTATTGTCTTCTGCAGAAAGGTCTGACTAGTACTTCAGATAATATGGTGAGCATAGAAAACACTCCAGAGGAGGTTTTGAATTCAGACTGCCCTTACCCAGAGCTGAAGGACTCCCTGATCCAGGCCTTCCACTCCCTGTCAGAAAGGTACCAGAGCAGGCTGCTGCATCACCAAGAGCAATTGCAAAGAACTGACAGGTAGGCCAGAGGACAATGAAAGTTCAGCTTTGCTTCTTTTCATACTTCTAAGTGCTTACACATTGATTGAAAGAGGAAGGGTTGCGATTTTGCAGCTAATATGAAATAGGTGTATGAGGACAATCCCTTTAACTTACTCAGTCTTAATAGAAATTGGCATTTAATGATTTTCAGCCATTCATTTTGATAAATGCATGTATAGGCAGAACCCCAGTGTAGCAGGGCAGATCAAGTTGAAAGATTAAAAACTCAGCAGGACATCAACAGCATATAGAGGCACAGCCACTCTTTAGAAGCAAGCTGTTGAACGAGACAAGTCTCTCTCACCAGGAGGTTGATTATATCAGTGTCTCAAAGCCACTCTACAACTTGAATTTTATTTCCATATGGTTGCTATATAGCACTTTTATCAGTATGTCACCTTTTAGAAATGAAGTGACGTGAAAGTAAGAAAGGGGAACATAGAGTCATAGTATTATTTATTTATTTCACTTTATGATCATGTATTTACTGGGTTGGAATCTCTTTCAGGTTCTGTGGCTGGTGTGCAGAAGACCACCAACGCTTCCAGTTCACTTTGTCTCAGTACACTCATGACGTACCCAACCACAGAGCACTCTACATGGACATGCTGCAAAGACTTTTCCCTGAGAAAACTCAACAAGAGCTGGTCAGTACTTTGGCAAACAATGTTAAAGAAAGAGAAAATTGGTTTAGTAGTTTATTAATTAGATCTACTAAATTCATCAATTCAAGATTCAATGGAAAAGATGCAATGCATGCACACACTGGTCGATCTTGGCCTGAAACATTGATCTTACAATGTATACACATCACCTGAACACACACAAATATAAAAATACTAATAGCTACTAGGGCTGGGTGATTGAACGATAACGATAATTATTGCATACTAATTTTACTCAATATAAATGTAATGTTCGATATAATTAAACCACCCATGCTGACCCCTGTCCACCCCTGAACGTGGGCATGTGAGCATCAGAACTGGACCATGGAGCAATGGAAGATGGTGGCCTGATCTAATGAATCATGATTTTTCTGTGGATGGCCGGGTGCTCGTGCATCGCTTACCTGGGGAATGGATGCACTGTGGGAAGAAGGCAAGCCAGCAGAGTCAGTGTGATGCTTTGGGCAATGTTAAGATGGGAGACCTTGGGTCTTGCCACTCATGTGTTTGTTACTTTGACACGTGACACCTACCTAAACATTGTTGCAGACCAAGTACACCCCTTCATGGAAAGGGCATTCTCTAATGGCAGTGGCCTCTTTCAGCAGGATAATGCGCCCTGCCAGACTGCAAAAATGGTTCAACAATGGTTTGAGGAACATGACATGTTCAGGGTGTTCAATTGGTCTCCAAATTCCCCAGACCTCAATCCAATCGAGCATCTGTGGGATGTGCTGGACAAACAAGTTCAGTCCGGGGGAGGCCCCACCTCGCAACATACAGGACTTAAAGGATCTGCTGCTAACGTCTGGGTGCCAGATACCACAGCACACCTTCAGAGGTCTAGTGGAGTCAATGCCTCGATGGGTCACGGCTGTTTTGGTGGCAAATGGGGGACCTACACAATATTAGGCAGGTGGTCATAATGTTATAGCTGATCTGTGTATATGCCGGTGCAAGACCATGTAGTAATTTAAAAATAATTTTAAAATCAATACAGAAACTGACAGGCAGCCAATGTAAGGACTTTAATATGATCATAATGCGTTCTCTCGTTCTGGTCCTGGTCAGCTCTAGGGCCGGAGAGTTCTGAATCAGCTGCAGCTGATTTATCATGGACACACACATGCACATACTGTATATTAATGCACTTCCACACACACACCCATCTAAAAATGTAACTCCCTTCCCCAGTCTGAAGAATCCCTGCAGTGTGACTCCCAGACTCCCTGATCAATGTAGCTCAGTAGCCTGAACCGAGCAGACAGACACACCGATAAGCCTGGACAATGATCCGCACAGCACGTTGCAGGATGTGCCATGTCACCCACAGTGGACAACTCGCTCACGCCACCGCCTAGCATCGCCATGACAACCGCCAGCCTCGCTCTCCTCCCTCACCCGCACCTAGAGACCTGTCCTCATATCAATTCCAGCTGGGTGCTGCATTTAGAGCTGTGATCGTTCAGCCTTGGGGGGGTTGCGAGAAGGAGAGATGTGTTTCTCAACATGTGATTCTCCACACTTTTCACATCCTCAGAAATAGAGTTTATGTAGTGCTGACTCCCATCTAATTCAGCTATTAGTCATAATTAAGCTGGCTTGCGTGCAGTGGATAATCAGTGTGAACTACAGATTGGGTTGTTGAAACGCCACTGATTAAATGCATAAATGCTATTCTGATATCACTGTTTGAAAAAAAGAAAAGAAAAATTGTATCTTAAATCTAAATTAAGTGAACAAGTATGATTGATTAGGAAGCTCAAAGGATGGTCCCAAAGTTGAAGTGGGCTCTGTGCCTGTGGATTTTTGGCTCCATCAAACATAAAGTGAAAATAAGAATCCTGTCTGCTGCAGCAGTCAGCTTTGGGCAAATATTTCCTTTGTATTTGTTGAGTGAAAGTAATTCCCAATGCTGCTGCAGACATATGGGTCGATTGGAAATTCTATAGGTAGCCCTTTAATTACAGAAATGTTTCTATGGAGTCAACATCTAAGCTCTAAGCTCTTCTTGTGTGGGTTTCTCACTTCAGTGCGTTGAAGATTGTTCCTGTTTGAGCCTTATTATTTCGCTCACCTGACATTTAGTGTCATCTGCATGCAATCATTGCATATTTTTTTGTTGCTTTTGTCAGTCTTCTTTAAATTATAATGCAAGATTCAGTTTTATGGCTAGATACCAAGTGTGACATATTACCACAGTTAAAGGGTTTGTGCAGTGTAACAATTTTAGAGCCGCTGTGATAAATCAGCTCCTATGCTCTCTTCAGTTGCTGGCAGTATTAGCTATTTTGAAGATTTTCCCATTTTGGGGGGTAAGATTGAGAAGAATAGTTTGAGCGAGAACCTTTTTTGGAAGTTTTACTTTATGCTTTGTAAAAAAAATATTTTTACTACTTTGTGAGATTGTCATTTCAAGTTCTCTCTTTGATCTTGCAGTGAAATATCCAAAGGAAAATGGAGCAGAAGCAAAGGGATTAGAGAGTTACATTAGTGACATTGACTTGCTTTGCTCTCTTAATCCTAAAATATCTGAACAAAATAATTCCTTGCGGCAGTTTGTCTGACCATGATCTGCAATTGCAATTCAAGTATCATTGTCTCTAAAGTGACACTTTAGTATGCAGAACTGTTTTCTATGTTCTTTTAGCTGACCTAAAGCTCTCTCTGTTTTACTATCAAACGGTGGTAGTCCAGATAGCTCAGAGTGGACGTCTCCCTCTGCTGGATGGGGGTGTTTATTGTCTATTATGACTTACTCTGATGGCCAACAGAGTACCAGCAGGATTTCATAGTATTGCCTTCATACTGTGCCATGGCAATAGTGGACATAATTCATACCTCCTACCTTTCATGATTATATCTGGGAAGCCATTTTTATTTTCTCCTTTGTATGGTTCAGTCTTTGTGGAGGCAGCACTCCGCAGAGGGAATGTCGATGCAGCAGCTAAAGTAAACAGACACAGACACAATGCAGTATTTCCACATACATCCTGTATGTAATGTGTTGGCCGAAACTGAATGCATGCCTATGTGCGAACATGTGCAAGCATGTCATGCCCACTCACTTCTAACAACACCAGGGGGCAAGGGTGGTGAAGGAGAGGACAAGTGAAAGTGAAGAACAAAGGGTGGATCTTCCTCAAGTTTTAAATGTGTGCATTAATAAACAGGATTTGCTTGACTGCCTCTGGCACTTCTGTTCCGTTGGCAGGTCTGTCAGCTCACTCATTTTCAATAAAACCAGTCAGCCGTCTAATGCCTTCCCACCGTCAGTTAGCCGCTATTAGCCCATAGATGAATATCATTCCCCCTGTTCCAAAGAAGCAGCCAAGTGATGCAGCCTCTGTGAGCGCTGACACAATGATGAATAGCCACAGGCATCCCTCACACAGAAAGGAACTGTTTTCCTTCAGGACATTTCACAGCCAGGAGAGAGGGACCATTTTATACACCAACAGAGCCAGTTTTGACACAGAGTTTTCCCTATGGCCCTGCTGTCATTATTATAGACTGTGTATCATGTAGGAGTGTTTATGGATCCTGTTTGCATGTCATCAATTTGGCGCACTGTGTTTCCATATGGGCTGCAGTACTTCAATCTTGTTTAATGTGTTCTCCACATTCATTTTAAAATGTTTGCCTTAGGTGATGCTTTTTCTTCAATGCTTGTAAGAATACACTTGACCAATTAAGACATTCAACAATACCTTTGTGCAAACAGTGCCTTCTCTGTGCATGTTTTCCCTCCAGATGGAGCATGAACGTGTGTGGGACTGGCAGCGCTTCACCCAGGCACAGCTGAAAGTGGTGACCCAGCAGTGGCAACGGGACCAGGAAGAGCTGCTGGCCAGAGCCCTGGTCACGCTGCAGGAGGCAAGACATGCCCACCAGGAGGAGCTGGAGCTCCACAGAGACCGCCAGCACCAGCAGGACATCTGCTCACATCTCAGAGAGAAGGTTAGTGTCTGGTGTACCTTCACACCAGGAGCGGTCACGTTTCAGGAACATTTACAAGTTTATGAGATGGCACTTTTCATGTTGGCAATTATGCTACAGTTCTGTGCCCCCAACCCATACTTAATCCCTGCAGGGAACTTTAATATACTTGTTAATTGTTCTGCAGCTTACCGAGTATGAGCTCTCCATGGTCTACTTCTACACCATTCTTATTTTTAAGGCACACTCACATCTACTGGTGGAGTCGACAGAACTGATCTGGGTTCCAGTATATATTTAGCCTGATGTCCTTTTCTTGTATCCTTTTCAAACTATCACATGTGTAGATGGGGAAGTTGTTGTGAGATATGTTTAAGGGGCCAGACAGGCAGCAGTCTGACTGCCTTCTTGTATACAGTATATCTGCTGACAAGGCTGCATATTACACCAGGCTGCCTGACAGCGTCTCTGGCTTTAGCTGCCACTTGGGATGGGCTGTGAATGCAAACAAGCTAATAAGGATGGTCTCGCAAACATGACATTCACACAACAAACAAGTTACTCATGTGAACAAATTCATGTGTTGTTGATGCAGTGCTGTACAAATTGAATCTGCTTTGCCTGCCTGTTTTTAAATAAAATGGTGCTCATGTCCTGTGGCTGATTAGATAACAAGACACTCTGAATCTACCAAGGGAGGGTTGCTGTGGGCCATCACAGCTGACTCTAGCTTTGTCAAACAACAGGACATACAGAATCAACAGGCAGGCTGGTTTAGTGTTTTGTACTGTTGCTTTGCAGAAACATTTTTCTACATTTTCTTCCTCGAGAGCACGCTCTCACCTCCCTTGCATACATTTCTGTGTTTTTCAACCCTGCATGTCCGGTCAATCTGGGTTGTGGACTAACAAACCAACAAGCCTACTGCTAGGATCTTTTTCAGGTCCCCATGTTGGTACAATGGTAACACAACAATTTGACAGTCTCCCTCTTAGTAATGAAGGCACACAATTTGCCTTGTACAATAATTCATCTGTGTCACTCTCAAATCTTCAAATGTTTCAAACACATTTCTGCAAAGATTGAAGAAGAAGATATGATATATCTGTGGATCTATGCACTCTGACGTCGATCAACCAATAGCAAAGGATGACCCCATGACGCATATTGACGGACAGGCCCCCTCATTTGAATAGTGAAGCATCACAGCAAGCACACACAGAAATGTAAAACGACCAATAAACGTTAAACCATCAATAAATGGTCAACCATCAAGAAATGTTAAATGACCAAGAAATGTTAAAAGAGCAAGAAATGTAAAACGACCAAGAAATGTAAAAATAAAATTCTAAACGGAAAATAATACATAGATAAATACAGAAATATCTATTTATGTTACAATTTATCAATAAAAAAATTCTGCTCCTACTGCTGCTTGTTGAAGTTGTGGGTTTAGTGGGAGGGGCTTAGCGGAGTTATACGAGGCAGCAGAGAAAGAGGTTTTGCATTTTCCCAACCCCACCATCAGTTTTCCCGTATGAAGTACCTATCTTAGGTTCGATTTCGATCAGCACTGCTTCTCTTGATGTTTGCTGTTCTTCTCACAGCATCTACAAAGACAGCATGGCCTCTGAGCTAGCTGCCATTTTGGCACTGCTGCTCAAGTAAATGGTTCAATTCAATTCAATTCAATTTTATTAAATAGGGCCATATAATAACAAAGTAATCTCAGGGCACTCTATCGCATGGAGCAGGTCAAGACCAACTTCCACACACACAAATACCCAACGATCCCACCATGAGCAAGCACTAGGCGACAATGCTGCCCCCGTGTCCCTTTTACACGGGACACGGGGGCAGCAGGTGCAACCACAGATCCAGACTCTACAGCGCCAGAGGCA